>JAIUZE010066693.1:0-26995 GCA_022085475.1 Heliosperma pusillum | reverse complement strand
GTCAAATGTTGTGTACTTGAGAGGTGGTGTTATTTGCATGTAGCGTACCGCATGTTATGAGGCTTGAGCTCGTTTTCCGCCTCTTTCGTGAATTGATCTACCGAGAATGTGGGTACTCGGCGTTTTATTTGTAAGACCGAGTCTTGGGTGCGAAACGTGATCGCATATCGAATCGGAAAATGTGATTCCGAGAATCTGGCCAGGTTTAGATTAGGAGCCTTATCGTTCCTACCAGGAGGAAATTAGTCTACATATGCGAAATGTAAGCATCGGGTATGAGTTCAGAGAAATGTGATCTCGTGGATGCCTTTTAATCATACTTGCCATGTACACGATGCTAGTGCGTTTCATTTACCGTGAGAGATGTCGTCTTGAGTCGTCGTTCTTTGAATGCGTGATTTCATGATATTATTCATGGTCATTGCATGATTGGGCACCGTCAATGTATGGGTTCGTGAATGGATGATAATATGTTGGATTCTTTGTGATCATCGCATGACTTGGCATGGTTTGTTTGTCGAGTCTCAATTTTATCAAACTTATACCGCTAACGGTGAGATGCAAGCCCTAGTGAGCGTATTCGGTTGCCTAAGAGTGTCTTCCCCGAGTCTTTGTATAACATGATGGATTTGAACTTGTACTTCATATGCTCTTATCATTATATATCGAATTGCCTATCTATCCTTATCGTATCTCACATGTATATCTATATATGCATGATTTTACTTTTGTATTTCCTTATATGTACGTTTACTGTGATATGGCTGGGAGAACCCGGAGTTACTCCCCACTGATTGTGGCGTTCATGTTTTTCATGAATGAACAGGTTGCTTGCATGGATGGCTTTTTGCTTATGCTATTTTGGGGTTCGGGTGTGAGCTAGCGGGCGTTGTCCCTGGATGAAACACCTCTAGACGTTGTTTAGCTAGTTGCTAATTACTTTGTTTTTTTTGTTAACACTTTGAGAGACTACGTCTCTTGTGGTATTTTTATTTAGTTTGTAATATTTTGACACTCCTCGTATTTTTCTATCTTGCATGTATAAAGGTTTTTTTAAAATACCGTATTTTCCGCTATATAATTCACATGCTTGTATGTTTTATAATTCCGCATTCGCGAGGGTTGTCACAAAAATCAGTTAACCTCACTATTGGCTGTCTTGAAAAAGCATAGAAAGGCAATAGGTTACAAACTAGAAGATTTAACAGGCATAAGCCCAGACTTCTGCATGCATAGAATCAATTTAGAAGAAGGCCAAAAACCTTGTGTTCAAGGTCAACGCCGTCTTAATCTCAATGTGCAGGAAGTAGTTAAAACTGAAGTTATGAAATTGCTAGATGCTGGCATAATCTACGCGATCTCTGACTCTAAATGGGTTAGCCCCGTTCAAGTTGTTCTCAAGAAAGGAGGAACAACATTAGTCAAAAATGAGAAGAATGAGCTCATCCCCACAAGGATTGTGACGGGATGGCGTATGTGTATTGACAACAGAAAGCTGAATCAATCGACTAGGAAAGATCACTATCCTCTACCCTTCATTGACCAAATGCTAGAGAGGTTAGCTTGCCACAAGTATTTCTGTTATTTAGATGGTTACTCAGGATTTTTTCAAATCCCTATCCACCCTGAGGACCAAGAGAAAACCACCTTCACCTGTCCCTATGGTACTTTCGCTTATCGCAGAATGCCATTTGGCTTGTGTAATGCACCTGCCACTTTCCAGCGTTGCATGACCAGTATCTTCTCGGATTTTGTTGAATCTATCATGGAAGTATTTATGAACGACTTTAGCGTCTATGGCATTTCCTTTGATAATTGGTTGACAAATCTATCCAGAGTTCTGAAACGCTGTGAATAAGTCGACCTTGTTCTCAACTGGGAAAAGTGTCACTTCATGGTGAACGAAGGTGTAGTTTTAGGTCACATCGTTTCAGAAAGAGGTATAGAAGTGGATCGAGCTAAGATCCAAGTTATTGAACAGCTGCCACCACCTGCTAATGTAAAAGGAATCAGGAGTTTTGCAGCAGGAGCTCACCCAAGGGGCCTTGATGATCAAGCCACAAACAAGGCAAGCCTAACCCCAATGACCCCTCAGATGGAAGCTAGAGTTACAAGGTCCAAACAACAAGCTATGACAAGCCAAGACCAAGCCATGCCAAGCTACAACAGTGAGGGAGACAGTCCAAGACTCAACAACCCATGCCAAGCCCCAACACAACCCACATTACCCACACAAGACAGAAACAAAACCCTTCAGGCTCAGACAGACCAATTCACAAACCCTGTATCTAGGAGGTACACCAGAGCATCCCAACCACCCCCACCATGGCCTACCATCAAGCCAACCCACTAAGCTACAAGTTTGTCCAGGACAAATCCTTTTGAAGTCTAGTAAAAACCCATGAAACAGACACCCCAAGTTAGAGTCCAGCAAACCCATTAAAAACAGAGAAAGTACAAGGCAGTTTGTGGTTTCCTTTTGTTTAAGTCAACTTGTCCTCGTCCAAGGCAGGTCTTATCTATGTTCTAATAAGAGTAGGGAGTCCCAAGGAGCAGCAACACATCCAGGCAAAGCAACAAGGCAACAAGAACAACAGATTTCCATTTCAGGAAAACTCCAAAACTGCTTTATTTGCTTTTTGTTCAGTCTGTTTTTGTGTCTTGTGTCTGTTCTTTATAGTTGTTGAGCTCGTCCTATTATGAGGCTCTTAATTAGTGTCAGTAGTAGTAGTTTGAATCCTAAGTTGGCCCTTGGATGATCTGTGCATCCAATGGCTCACAAGTTATCAGCCCCTCTATATAAAGAGGTCTTGTATGTTTGTTTGAGGCAGACTTTGATGAATGAATGAATTAAACTTTGAGAAATCACTCAATGTTATCAAACTTGTGCCAAGAGCTGTAGTTTGAAACAAGCCTGATACATCTCCAAGGTGTTTGATCAGTGCCTTGTATTGTGAGTCAAGTTATACCTGTGCTTTGCTGTGGCTTAACTTACTTGCTGTTGAGGTTAGTCTAGGGTGTTTGTGCTTTGCTGTAACACTTGAAACTGTCTCTAAAACCCAGTCTTTGAGTCCTTTTCTCTTGTGCCTTGCTGTGGAGGATCGTCTCTAAGTCATATCCCTTGAGTCTTTCATTTAAAACAACTCACAACAACATCCCCTTGTTACTTGATTTTGTTCTCAGTTTGAGTCAAGCTAATCAAGTTTACTTAAACCTGTGAACCTTAGTAGTTTACACTCCAAGTTTCCTTGGCCACGCCGGTTTCTACCGACGGTTTATAAAAGACTTTTCAAAGATAGCCAAACCCCTGACTGAGCTCCTTTTCAAGGATGCACCTTTCAATTTCACTAAGGAATGCCTTGAGGCATTCAACAATATCAAATGCGCATTGATCACCACACCTATAATCCAGTCGCTTGATTGGAATCTGCCATTTGAACTGATGTGCGATGCGAGTGATTATGCCGTAGGAGTTGTTTTAGGGCAAAGAAAGGAAAAGTTTCTTCATGCGATTTACTATGCTTGTAAAAACCTAGATGCTGCCCAAATCAACTATGCCACAACTAAGAAAGAACTTCTCGCCATTGTCTATGCCTTAGACAAATTTCGCTCATACCTAATAGGATCAAAAGTTATTGTCTACACTGACCATGCTGCCTTGAAATATCTGCTTTAAAAGAAAGAGGCAAAACCTAGACTTATCCGATGGATCTTACTCCTTTAAGAGTTTGATTTAGATATCCGGGATAAGAAAGAAGCAGAGAATTTAGTCGCTGACCACCTCTCAAGGATAAGAGTAACTGAAATAGGATTACCAACGCCAATTACTGATTTGTTTGCTGATGATTCATTAATGGCAATTACGGACTCTTCTCCTTGGTATGCTGATATTGCCAACTTCCTTGTCAGTCACCAGCTACCCTCCGACCTTTCTTATAACCAAAGAAAAAGATTTTTGCATTATGCAAAATCCTTTGTTTGGGATGACCCCTATCTTTTCAAGCAATGTTCAAATGGTCTGTATCGACGTTGTATCCCCCAGTGGGAAGTAAAAGGAGTTTTAGAAGGATGCCACTCATCTGCTTACGGTGGTCATCATGGTCCATCCAAGACCGTAGCCAAAGTCTTGCAATCCGGGTTTTTCTCGCCCTCGATGTTTAAAGATTCAAAAGACTTTTTTATGGCTTGTGATGCTTGTCAACGAATGGGTCAAATATCCAAAAGACATGAAATGCCTCAAAACGGCATATTAGAAGTCGAAATATTCGATGTCTAGGTTATTGACTATCAAGGACCATTCCCTTCTTCAAATGGAAATCGTTACATTTTAGTCGCTGTCGACTATGTTTCAAAGTGGGTAGAAGCGATTGCCACTCCCACCAATGATGCTAGAGCTGTGATACGACTATTTAAAAAGTTCATCTTTCCGCGTTTCAGGGAAAAGCAGTTAGACACTCTGCTTGCCAAGTATGGTGTGTATCACAGACAAGGATTAACCTACCACCCTCAGACCAGCGATCAAGTAGAAGTCTCGAATAGAGAGCTGAAAACAATTGTGCAAAAAGTTGTCTCGAAATCTAGAACAGATTGGAGTAATAAGCTCGATGACACCTTATGGGCTTATCGCACAGCTTTCAAAACCCCGATTGGAACATCTCCCTATCGGTTGGTTTATGGAAAGGCCTGTCATCTCCCTGTTGAGTTAGAGTACAAAGCTTATTGGGCTATCAAAGAACTCAACTTAGACACTAAGCTTAGCGCCAAAAGACAACTTTTGCAACTCAATGAGCTAGAAGAATTTCGTTTGCAAGCTTACGAGAACTCTAGGATCTATAAAGAGAAAACGAAGCGTTGGCACGACAAGAGGATAATCAGAAAAGTATTTAATGTCGGTGACCAAGTACTTCTCTTCAACTCCCGTTTAAAAATTTTTTCGGGAAAACTTCGATCACGATGGTCTGGATCATTCACTGTCACATATGTAAGCAAATACGGTTATGTGGAAATAATGGCTAATAATGGTGAAAAATTCAAGGTCAATGGACATCGATTGAAACTCTACTACAGCAATTCCATGATCGAATGCTTAGATATTGTCTATATAGAGCGTCAATCCCCAACCAGATGATTTCATAGAAGAATTCGTCGAGCGAAACGTTAAACCAGTGCTTCTCGGGAGGCAACCCGTGTTTCCTTTCCTTTTTGCATTTTATTTTTGCTTTCCCTTTTTCGTTGTTTTGTTAGATTTACTTTACAGATGAAAGAGTTTTTGAAGAATCTATAAAGACCTTCCTTGTCAAGTCCAAAAGACTAGCTTGGGGGAGTCCGCGCTGACTAGTTAGCTTCACTCTCCTTTCATCTTTTTCCCTTTTTACCCTTCTTCCCATTGAGCATCTTGTTGCATATTTAGTCTTTGTGCTCACATTGAGGACAATGTGATGTTTAGCTTGGGGGAGGGATTGCATTTTCCCATTTTGCATTTTAGTTGTTTATATTTTTCAAATTTTTGAATAAGAGAAAATTTAAAATTTTGAACATAATTGAATGCTTTTCATGCTTTGCTTGCTTGTTTACTATGCTATCATGTTACATTTCCCAAACTTAGAGCTTTCAAAAGATAATGATTCAATATTCATTGAATTGTGCATACATGGGGAACTCTTGTACACAGTAGGCATGGAATGAATCTATAGATGAGTACGCTTGATCTTGACATTTGGCAAGTTACATATATTGTAAGGTAGAACCTCCTTAGGCTGGTACATCTATACCCAGTCTCATCTAGGTGTGAGTAGTTCTCCTTGTGATGTGTGTCATGTCAAAACACATAAGTATGGTTCTGATTTCATTTCTATAAGCATTGCATTCATGATTCACTAAGATTTGAAGCCTTTTTCACTTTGAATTACCCCTCAAAATTAGCCCCTTCATACAAATGTTTCAGAAAATAATAGCTACACATAAAAACTGCCTACTTTTTGAGCTAGTAGCTAGACTATGGTGTATGGGTGCTCTTTTGAGAAGATTTTGTTCCTTGATGTCAAAGTGAATTTGGGAGAACGAAAATGTTCAAGAAGTGATGTTATGTTCGGAGAAAAAAAAAGAAGAAGAAAGAAAAAAAAAATTTGAAAGAGGAAAAAAATCGGAAAAAAAAAGAAAGAAAAAGAAATAAAATAGAAGAAGTTGTGAGTATCTCCTCAAATTGTCAATTCAATGTTTAGCAGGAGTTCACTCTTGTGTTTCGTGTGTAATAAGCCAATCCGTTCCCTCTGGCTTCGTTATTCGTCTTTTGGGAATTAATCGAAAGTTTGGATTGAGTATTCATTTATCATTGGTCAGTTGCTAGCTCATTCTAACCTTCACATGACCATAACTGTTTGTCCACTTTTCACCCATTTCCCAAAGCCTTCTTCTTATTTTTCGGCTTCTTTTCTATGTGCATTGTGATCTTTGACTTGTGTTTTGAATTGTTTACCATATTAGACTGCGGACACATTTTCATAAGTCGTAGATAGGTGAGTGTCTCAAAAATATTTACACATAAAGAAATCACCTTTTACATACAATGAGTGTTCGAGTGTGCCGTGAGAGTCCATTCGTCAAAAAGATCATGCAAGAGCCGAAAATTCTGTAGTGAAATTCTTTGTGCTACGCCGTTATTTAAATCTCAGCCATGTTTATGTATCATTCTTGCCCACGTTATTTTTGGGTTATGATTCATTATGTTTCCAAAGTTTTACGTTGAGATTTGTTTCTTGATGGTGTAGTAGCCAATGCTTGCAACCCTTGTCCTGGTATTGTTTGTCATGTTTGCTTGAGGACAAGCAAAGGTTTAGCTTGGGGGAGTTTGATAAGTGAATATTTGCATGATTTTAACCCCCAATTTAGCTCGGTTTTGTATGTCATTTGTGCTTTGTTAAGCCATTGTATGAGCTAATATCGTCTCCTAGGCGAATTTCTATGTTCTAACCTGTTTTGTAGGGAAAGTGACGTTTCTACGCCCTTTTTCTATATTTCCGAGCATTTGCCTAGAACCCGACGATTTGAAGAAGCAAGCTTGACCAAGTCAAAAGCATTTCAAGAAGGTTCACTGATTCAAAAGGAAGAAGAAGTAAAGACAGTTTCACAGTTGTCAGAAGATCGATTAGTTAGACGAAGAATTCATCATTTTACATCAAACCCTATCAACAAACCCGACTCAAGAGGTCAAGGGGGATAATGAAATTCAAGTCATATGCAAGGGGAGATGAAACGGAAGTCAATGTACCAAGATTACAACTTACCCGATCGGGTAAGTGGTGTACCCGATCGGGTATCTCTGCTGATCCGAGCTTTTGCTTTGACTTCCTCATTTTTGTCCTATGTGATGAATGCATGACCCCTTCCCCACGAAACCCTACTGCTATATAAAGAGAGCCTCAGCCACCACAATGAGATGTACTTCACACAATTCTCTTCTACACTTCTCTTTACAAAAGCCCTAGTTTAGGAGAAGAGAGACCTAGCCTCTCTTCTCTCATTTTCTTCTTTTTGTCCTTAGTTTCTTAGTTTATTTATGTCTTTTCTATATCAAATCCTTAGCCTAGATCAATAATAATTTCATCTTTGTAATCTACTTTGTGTGGTTCAAGCGTTTTAATTCGTGGATCGACTATTCTATGCAAGAAATTTCTATTATTGTTGTCATTATCGTTGTTGATCGTCATCTAGGTATTCCTATCTTATCTTTTGTTTAAATGTCTTTATGTTTTCTATTTTGATTGTTATTTTCCATCCATGTTATCCTAGATTCGTTTTAGTATCGTTATAATCGTCATTTCATTTTATTAGATTGTCAATTTAGCGTCGTTATTATCGCCATATAAAGAGTCTTAAAATATTGTCGAAATCAAATAAACATGTCTATCCAAGTTTTTGTTATTAACATCATCTTAGATTTAAACATCATCATGAGTGAGTAGTCATTTTTCTAGGGTGTAAGGTAGCCATGTTAGGTTGATTAAAAGATGATAAATGGATAAAAGAAATTGTGCTTTTAAAACATTGTGTCTATGCATGTTTGGACTATAACGATAGTTAACGATTCCTGATCAAAATCATTGACTAGAATAGAATTCTTTTCCAAGGTAGAGATACGTGAATTGAATAGACAAAGCAGGACATGGTGGAGTAAGACTTAGTAAATTGCCTAAAAGCCTGCTAAACCATCTGATCTATGATTGTAATAAACACATCATTCTTACGAACTCACAATGAATTATTTTCATGTTCTAAATCCAATTTCATCAATATGTCAATCTACATGTGTGAATCTACTTCCCTAGATTCTTTTCATCATTGTTAATTCATCACTTGCTTCATTGTTTTCGTGTATGTTCTATAATCTGATGCTTACAGCTTTGTACTTCATACGCCTATATCTTAATATATATTGAAATGCTTATTTGTACTTCTCGTAATTCACATCTATATATACGTATGCTTCTACATGTTTATTACCGTTGATGTATGTTACTTGTGATATGGCTGAGAGAACCCGGAGTTACTAATTACTGACTGCGGCGTGCATGTTTCATGAATGAACATGTTGCTTGGCTGAATCTTTGCTTGTTTTTGGGTTCGGGTGTGAGCTAGCGAGCGTTGGACTTGACGATTCACCCATAGACGTTCTTAGCTAGTTTACTAAAAAACTTTTATGTTTGATCACACTTTGAGAGACCATGTCTCTTTGTAGTATTTTATACTTTAGTTGGTGTTTATTTGACATACCTCGTACTCTTTCTTCGGCATGTAAAAAGTTTCAAAAATATCGTATTTTCCGCTATTTAAATTGCATGCTTGTTATGTTTTATTTCCGCTATCGCGAGGGTTGTCATAGTTGGTATCAGAGCCTATGACGCTCCCGACGCACACACGTGAACCCTAAACTTAAGTTACTTGACCTTGAAATAATAAATGAGAGATGGGTAGAAATTAAGGAGTTTACTTGGTAGTCTCTTTGTTTATGCTAAGTGTTAGGATTAACCTTGATTTGTTTGTGTCTCTTATGAAGATGGTTAGACCACGATTCGTAGAGAATGTCATTCTAGAGGCTCTCACTCAAGTCCTAAGGAATCAACAAGATGCGACTAATGCTCAAGTTAACCAAGCCCCTCCTCTTAGAGAAGACCATCACCAAGGAGGCTATGCTTGGGTGGCTAGCCAAGTCACTAGGAGCAAGATCAAGCCGTATGGTGGAGAACCGGACCCTACCGAGCTCTCGAAGTGGTTCCGGGAGATGGAAAAACAATTCGACTTGTATCAAGTCCGTGAAGAAGACAAAGTGAGGATTGCTAAGCATTTTCTTGTGAGGGAAGCTGACAACTAGTGGTCGAATACTAATCCTACTGCTACTCTTGAGGGCAATTTTAATTGGGAATGTTTCAAGGCCCTTGTTGAAGACCGATTTTACCCAAAGGAACTGAAAGAGCAAAGACTCAAAGAATTCATCGATTTCAAACAAGGTGACTTGATGGCTCAAGACTTCACCACTCAATTCAACAAGCTTGCTCACTTTGCACCAAGACTCATCAAGGATGATGAGGACCGAGCTTTTTACTACCGTAATAAGCTTAATGCTTTGCTCCAAATCAAAGTAAGGAGGAGTTCTACCTCTTTTGGAGAGTTGTACGATGATGCACTTTGGGCCGAAAACTCCATGAAGGCCATTAGAGATGAAGCGAAGATGAAGAATCCCTCTCCTTTCCTCTCTTTCAATCCTAGGTCAAACTTCCATGACAAAAGATCTTTCACTCCCTCTTATTCTAATGCCTATGCTAACAAGAGGCGTTTCAATGATCCCTCAAACGCCAATGCAAGAACACTTGTTCCTTATCACCCTCAAGCTAACCCAAATGCGGCTCCTAAGCCCAATGTTCCCCAAGCTCAAGCTCAAGGACAAATTTGTGATGGTTGTAGAAAACCCGTTCACCCCGGATTTGGATGCTATGATAGGCCCTTCTTTTGCTTTTTCTGCAAGAATTCGGGTTACCGCTTTCGTGAGTGCTCCGATCGTCAGACTCCTGCACCCGGTGCCAAAGCTAAAGGATTCATCTATGTACTCAGCCTAGCCGAAGCCGATGCTCACCTGGAGATCGTGACTGGTAGGTTCACTTCCTTATATCAACCTTGTCTTCCTTTTCCGCATGCATCTTTTCCATATTATCGTAATCATTTGATGATGCCTCCTAGCGTTCCTTGTATCATGTTCGCCTTCCCTACTCTCTTGTGAGTTAGTTTTCTTATTAGCTAATATAAGGAGTTAGTAGGTGTGTTTTGAAGATGATTCAAATATGGTACCTACCCGCCCTATTGAGCTAGTTTCATGTTTAGTTGAGTATAAGGAATTGAGGATAAACTTAGGTTGAACCTCTCATTTGTGGTTTTAGACTTTGAAACTTGATGTTGCAATATCATTTTGAGGACGAACTGAGCGTAATGATAGTTTGTTATTGTTAAGGATTATAGTGATTGCTTTAAAGGTTATTTGGGAATTTATCGTCTTTAAATGTTGGACCCTAACAGGAATAATTACTTTGTGAAATTTGGATTTGGTGACCAAACTTGAGGAATATTGTCATAAGCGAACACCGATGCATTTTGAGTTTTAATGAGCTAAATAATTTGATTAACGGTCACATTGTCATGTGTTTGGCAAAATATAAGTGATTTGGGATCAGTACCTGATCTCTCTTGAGGTATTGTGATTTGACTTTTGAGGATGAGAAAGTCCATTGTAAATAATTTAGGATAATGCGTTTTGGAATGAATTAGATAAAAGGACTTTTATGGTAAGGACCGTTCACCTTGTGGTTGTTAGCAAATATGGTCCCCTAAGATGAAATTTCTTTGGTTAGTGGTTTCAGATAGAGTATGATGAATCTAAGGATACTATTGTACGTTAAAGGACCTCTCCTGCAGATTACAAACTATGGACCTTAGTCGATGCTAGTTAGGTTTGAATGGTTAGGTTGGTGACTTGAGGTCTCGTTGTTATGAAAGATTTTAGTAGGAATCTAATGATTGAAAAGGTTGAGGTGTAACTTGAGTAAATTGCATTCTCTTGAGGACTAGTTCATTCGTGAAGTTGGTGATGTCGAGTTACGAGCAACCTTTGAATTATCATGGATGAGAGATAGGTTTGGAGTTCATCCCTCTCTTTTCCCTCGAATTGACCCTTGCTCAAGTTGCTACTCTTCGATCCTTCCCCTTTTTGGTCCATTTTGCTTGTTGGACGTATCTCTTAGTATCATGATTTGTGAACTTGATGTTCGAGTCGCTCTATGTACGTGTAATGTCTTCTTATTTTGATTTTATCTTTGAAAAAACCTTCAAATTTCCATATTGTATATCTAATTTAACTTTTCAAAGAAGTCTAAAGATGGATTGTGTACCCTCTTTTTGGAGAAAATGGATTTCTTTTGCTTTTACATTTGGATTTTGTGTTTGGTTGGATGTTTGGACTTATTATTGGAGACGTCTGATAACTAGTCCTGCACTTACTAACGCTTGTTTTGATTTTCGATTTCTTTTTCGACATTGATTTGATCTGGATAATTAGAGTTCTCGTTCGCGACGGGCACTCTTGTGATCCGTAAATAAAGTTTCGAACTTATGAAAAATCTCCTTAAACCATTTTCGAGAAGAACCTCGTTTCATAAATGTTTCCCTTGTAAAAGCTTTCGTGTTAATTTTGAAAACCGATTCTTGTCTTGGATACTTTTGTTTTCTACTCTCAAGTTTCGAGGGCGAAACTTTTTAAAAGATGGGGTGATTGTAACACCCGCAAATATACCCTATTTTATTTTAATAATATTATATTATTATTAATTAGTGTAATTTTAGAGTTAGATTAAAACTTAATTTCCCGTGTCTAATTTAGCAAATCCGAGTCCGTATTCGAACTCTACTCGGAATTCCGTGTAGGTTACGCCTTAAGCCGCATTTTGGGCTTTTTCCCCATATTTTTCCATTCACCCTTTATAACCCTTATTTCCCCATATTTTTCCACTCACCTTCTTCCTCACCAAACCACCAAAACCCGAACCACCATTTGTGGATCAACTCAAGCTTCTAACAAGTCATCCATTCCTCACTCAAATCCCTTGATTTTCATCATAATCTTCCCCTCTTATCATCCTCTACCTTGTGTGGTAATAAAATTACCGTCTTTCTCATTTTCAATTTTTCCGTCTTTCTCAAAGGTGAATTGTATTCATCTTTTGGTGTCTTTGTGTAGGTGGAGACCTTCAAAACCCCGACAAGGATTACTATCTCGTGGAGGAAGACTTAGAAGACGATTGAAAACGCACAAAGGTAACGGTGAAGGGTTACTCGATATCAATACGTGTTTTAATGCTTTAATTGATCTTATACAATTATTAGTTATGATTAGAATGTATTTAATGTGGTTTGTTGATAATAAATGATGATTGGAATAAATGGGTATCAAAGGATTTGAAGTAATTGTTGTTGTTGTGTGTTGATTTCGGGCTTGTTGTCCCAGCCGGCCCCCCGGCTGCCGGTCACCCCAACCGGCTGGGAGACCCTGTAGTGAAATTGGACAAGTTGGTGAACTTGCGTGTAATGTAAGTCCCAGCCGGCCCCCCCGGCTGCCGCCCCCACCGGCTGCCGCCCTAACCTGCCGGGAGTCACACCTCTTTCCTTCCCTTTGTTTTCGACCAAGTCTGTATAACCCAGCCGGCCCCACCGGTCGCTAGTCCCCATGACCGGCTGAGACTCACTTCACTGACGCATTTTTGTAAAATGATCATATCGCCTTTGTTACTTACTTGTTTTGGGCTTATGACCTACCGTTGGAACCGTAAGAGGATAAGCTATCACCTCCACTTAGAATTTCTGCATTTGAATGTCTAAAACTCTAGTTATGACCGTTTTAAGTGGACCCTTGTGTTAGTTGGTTTCCAAATATGTTGTTTTGAGAGGGGATCAATGTTTCTTATTTATTATGCTTCTTAAACTTGTTTTAATGCTTATGTATCATGTATTAAATCATGTTTATCATAGTTACATTTTTATAATGCCTTATTCTCATGTTTGGTGACGGTGTTTAGTATGTTCTCTCTTGAGTCGGTTTTACCTTATGTATTTGATGTGAGCACTTGTTGTTCAATGCTTTGAACTCTCATTCCCCGGCTACACCTCCTTGCTCGTTAGACTGGAATGTCAGAACGAGGAGGTGTATCCTTAATGCTTGTATGCATGTTTTAGTGGGGATATGACGACGTAGTTGGGAGGTGAACGGAATGCGTTGATCGACCTGGCCGTCAAATGTCGTATCCTTGAAAGGTGGTGTCATTGCATGTAGCGTACCGCTTTATTATGATCCTTGTGCTCTTTCCGCCTCTTTCGTGTAGTTGTCACCGAATTTGGGGTACTCGACTTCTGTGTTTGACCGAGTCTTGGATGCAAAATGTGTATCGCATGTCGAATCGGAACATGTTTTTTCCGAGAGTCTGGCCAGGTTTAGACTAGGACCGTATTACTATCATCGTCCTACCGGGAGGAAATGAGTCTTTCATATATGACACGTTTATTGTGTATGGTTCAGGGAAATGTTTATCCCGTGGACGTGTTTTGATCATTCTTGCTATGTACATGGTGCTAGTGCATGTCATTAACCGTGAGAGATTATGTTACCATATTCGTATGTTTTTATGGATGTTTATATGTTTATTATTTGTGACCGTTGGATGACTTGGCGTGGTTTATAGGTCGAGTCTCTATCTTATCAAGTATATGCCACTAACGGTGAGATATATTCCCTAGTGAGTATATAGTTGCCTAAGGGTGTCTTCCCCGAGTCTGTCTATAATCTGATGCTTACAGCTTTGTACTTCATACGCCTATATCTTAATATATATTGAAATGCTTATTTTTACTTCTCGTAATTCACATCTATATATACGTATGCTTCTATGTTTATTACCGTTGATGTATGTTACTTGTGATATGGCTGGGAGAACCCGGAGTTACTCCCCACTGACTGTGGTGTTCATGTTTCATGAATGAACAGCTTGCTTGGCTAGATCTTTGCTTGTTTTTGGGTTCGGGTGTGAGCTAGCGAGCGTTGGACTTGACGATTCACCCATAGACGTTCTTAGCTAGTTTACTAAACAACTTTTATGTTTGATCACATTTTGAGAGAACATGTCTCTGTGTAGTATTTTATACTATAGTTGGTGTTTATTTGACATTCCTCGTACTCTTCCTTCGGCATGTAAAAAGTTTCAAAAATATCGTATTTTCCGCTATTTAAATTGCATGCTTGTTATGTTTTATTTCCGCTATCGCGAGGGTTGTCACAATAACTCTTAGTGGCACAGACGCGTCGTCATCGGTATTCAGGTTCGGTGTTTGTAAGGACTTAATGGTAGGGTACATATTACCTAGATATGAGTGGGACGCTACTTTCGTCAATAGTGCAACAAAGGCATGGCATCAGTGGTGGTTCGAGTCAGCAAGGGTAATGCCAAACTTGGAACAAGAAACGAAGAACAAACCGAACAACTTTTGCATCATAGATGGAAGGCTCTCCTGCCCATAAGACTACTCAAGCTGAATTCGAGTCTGGGTCGGAGTCAAAGTCTGAGTTTGAAGTCTCTAGAAAGTTTTCTCCTGCTGTCACCCCATTCCTCTATTTCTCCTAGCTCACTGTCAAATAGTAACATAGCTTGGGCTATGTCCCAGCAGCCATTTGTATTCGCTATTTATTAAATAATAGGATCATCCTAGTCCTCTTTGAGTTACAAATGAGCACATGTACTTTTTATCAGTCACTTGTTCGATTTTTTTACACTTAACTAGTGGAATAGACTTGAAATACTTTAGGTCGTATCTCTTTAGTGTAGATCAGTCGACCTCTTATAATAAGCCTTAACGAGGGCGTGCATTTACCACCTTGTCCATATCTTGTGGTGTGAAAATTCCTTGATCGCCGTGTCTCTAGGTGACCGTTAGGTTTGGAGACCCCATCTTTCTACCCGATTCGTCAGATCCCATATGACTACCAGAATCTGCATCCTATGCCAAACATTTTGATACCCCATCGGAGGATCAAAACAATTTTTTAGTGCAATCGTGCCTAAACTCTCACAAATTCAAAACCAAAACCCAAAAAAACAAACCAAAAAATCCCAACAACCCCAAATCAAAAGTCTCAAATATTCAAAAATTCGCGAGACGGGGCAAGCAAAAGTCGAACAAATCCAGTCAATCCAACAAAGAGTCGAAAAACACAAAAACTGTCCAACAATGACTTCCACACAAAAATAGTCCAACAACGACTTTAAATCTAATAAAAACAGCCCAACAAAAGTCTCTAGCATTTTCAAAAATGCACAAGACAAAAAAAACCACAAACAAAACAAACCTCTCAAGTAGTAATATTTTCAAAAATTTCAGACGAATCGACTCACAGTTACTTTGTCTCCATGTCTTTCGGGACGATCCTTTCATTCAGTTAGATGAGTGAAAGAGATAACACAGATTTCCAGTGTCTTCTAGCACCATAAAACCTCCTACTCCATTCTGTCTCTTATCACCCTTGTTTAGCATCTAAGAATTCGACGGATGTTCACTAGGCTTATACGGTCACAAAAGTATTTTGTTTCTATAGCATTAGTCTTGCGTAATTGGCAGACCTTGTTACTGTAAAAAGGGTAGAATCATCTAAATTCTCAAGAACAAACAAAGTAACGCGCCTCGCGTAGCCCACGTGTCGCTCGTGCGACACGAAATAAAACCGGCCCCTAGCCAGATAAGAATGAACGTCATTATGCTCTTACATTTTGACATTTGGATATCCCCATATCATCTAAATCCTCAGCTTCTCACCTTAGCAAGCAAGAGCATGTGCCAAGACAGCTTAGACAATGACATCAACGTTGAATTTCCTAATCCTCTTCGGGTTCGAGACACAAGTCGACATTGCCGCCAAATGAGCACACTTATTCAAGGGACTCATTTCACTCCTCTTTCTTTCCACGTTTTCAACAAGTATACATTTCTTTTACAAAACCGCGTTTTTCAAATCTTTCGTTTTGCGTCAGTGTAGGCCACCAACGTACAAACATGTAATTTGTGTGATTTCTATGTGATGTGATTTACGGCAGCATGACGGCAAAAACATCGTCTACCAAACCTGTTTTGTTTTCAGACTAACCTTCAGGATTAAAAACACTTAGTAACAAAAACACTCAGGCCATAAAATACAACCAAAAGAGGCATGTTGTTGGACCTATAATATAGTTTTTATAATGACAAGTGTATGTATTTGATAATGTGGTCAATTGATAGATTTGATTGATATATCATATTCATTCAATTGATAGATTTGATTGATATATCATATGCATGTAATTGTGTACTTTAGTCTTTTTATAGCTAATAACAATTACAAGTAAGGAGATTAAAGTTATAAGAGCTTGAGGCATAACTTTGAAGATTTTAGTGAGGCAAAGTTATATGAGCTTGAGGTATAACTTTGGAAGTACATATGCAAAGTTATCGCTATTCTGGTTATAACATTGAAGAAACAATTCAAGCAAGATCTACTTCAAATAAAACAAGACTCAAGATGGAGGGTCTTTATGATCAAGATAAAGTGATGATCCGTATACTGAAGATCTTTGTGAAGATTTGATAGTATAGGTCGTCATTTTGTAACTATTCCATTAGAGTGATTTTTATGTAAGTAAAGTTATAACTATTTCACTTACAAATTTACATACTAAGTTCAAAGTTATAGCTATTTCACTTGTAACTTTGAATGACGAAATTGATGCATGATTTTGAAAACATATCTTTTAAATGTTTTTAAAAAAGGAGGAAGAGTATTTTATATATATCAAAAGTTTTATATAGTTATGTATTTATGAAATCCTATTGGTTAGTAATACAATTTATGGGTTGTCATGCTACCTAGGGTTCCTAATAGATTCTATCTCATTTTGTTGTTAACCTAACAAGCCCAACTAGTGGTTGTACCACCTAGGATTTCAAAAAACTTAGGGTTTGTGCCTCCTAGGGTTGTGTGCATATGGACAACAACCAAGGGTTGCGTGAAGAAGAGGACAACGGCCTCTTTGGCACTTTTTACTCTTTGGATCAAACTAGAGTTTTACAACATACTTTCACAACAATATTTTGAGATAAAAGATAAATATCAAAAAGCTAGAGTTTAGAGTTTCCCTCTCCCATGCTTCTACTATAAATACTCTTGTGTACTAAGAATTATAAATCGTGAATAGTGGACGTAGGTTTCGATTTATGAAGTTGAACCACTTCAAAAATCTCTTGTGTCCCTCTTTATTTCGTTACTCGCATAATTCTTTGATTAATTAATTGGTTGATTTTACTCAATAAAATCAAGTAATTAATTATACATCATATAAATCGAAAAAGTGGGGCTAGTTTTTAATACTCAATTCACCCCCCCCCCCCCCCCCCGTCTTTCGTATTCGATCAATAGACTCTACAATTGGTATCAGAGCCTCGTGCTCTTGATTGCCTTACAGCAAAAAGTCTGATCCTTTTATCTTTTTTTGTTTATCTACTTTCCGCTGCATTTAATTTTATTTCAATGGATTTAAAATACCTAAAGTGTCCCGTATTCAAGGGGAAGAACTATGGTTTATGGAAAAATATGATGACCCATTACATTAAGGGTAACGACTGGGAGTGCTGGCTAATCATTAAGAATGGTCCGAATAAGATTATGCTTGGATTTATTACTGGCACCTCCACCGAAAAGAAGGAAGAGTACTATGTTGAGGCGGATTATAAGAAAGATGAGAAAAACTCCAAAGCTATTAGTCTGTTGCAAAACGACATGATTGTTACCGAGTTTGATCGATTCTTATCTACTTCATCTGCCAAGGAAATATGGGACAGTCTAGAGTTAGCCTATGAGGGTACCACTGTTGTCAAAAAGCAACGTATTGCACTATTAATGTGAAAATAGGAATTGTTCTCTATGGAGCAAAATGAAACGCTTGATAGCATGACCACTCGCTTCTCTAGTATCGTCAATGAATTGAAAAATCTAGGAAGAACTTTTGACTCCGGGGAAATTGCTAGAAAGATCCTTAGACGTTTGTTCAAACAATGGAGACCTAAGGTGACGATAATAGAGGAGTGTAAGGACCTATCTAATATATCCTATCAAGAGCTACTCGGAACCCTAATGGCTCACGAGATTACTCTTGATGAGAACGATGGAGATGCAAGGAATAGCAAGAAAATGGCCTTACAAGCAGAGTCCAGCAAAAAACTAGAATCAGATCTTGAGGATGAAACAGTGTTATTTGCTAAGCGTTTTAAGAAAAAAAATCTTCAATCGAAAATAAGGAAAAACGGCTAACAATAACACTAACAAAACTTATAAGAAATCAACTGAGTCAAAAGGGTCTATCTTAAATCGTGGTTGCTTAAAGTGTGAGGACAATGGTCACATGATTAAAGATTGCCCCCACCTGGAAGAAAATTAAAGACAAAAATCAAAGAGACAAACCCAAGAAGGAATTCAAGCAAGTCATGATGTCTTATTGCTAGGGAGATCTTGACACGGAAGACGACGAGTCAGAGGAAGAAAAAGTTGTTAATCTATGTCTGAGCAACGTCAGTCTTGACCTATTTTCAGACACTGACAACGAAAGTAATTGCTCAAGATCTGAGATGTGCCTTGTCGGTAACTCAAACTCAAATTAAGACGATGAAGAAGAGGTTAGTCATCTTGAACATAAAAAGCAAGTAAAGAAATTATCTAAGAAGTCCTTAGTTCAGGAACAAATCTTAGACATTGCTGAGGAAAACAACCTTCTGAAGGCCAAAGCCAAAAAAACTCAAATCCAAAGTTACAGCTACTCCAGCTACAACTTCAGATATGACAAATGTTGAGAAAGTCATTCTTGAGTCTAAAGTTATAGCTAATGAAGCTATAATCTCAGACTTAAAACTCAACATTAAACATCTTCAAGCCAAAGTTATAGCTAATGAAGCTATAACTTTAGAATTGAAGAAAGTCAACGAGCTTTTGAAATCTAGAGCTAAGGCGAAGGAAGTTGTTATCCTTGATCACAAGAAAGAAAACTCTTTTCTTTCTGAGAAAATGAAAGTTATAGACGCTAAATTCTCCCAAGCCAAAGATCAACATAATGAGGAGAAACTTATCTTGAACAAACGCTTTAATGATTTTCGTGAAAACTTTAAAAAGAACAATCCCTCCAAAGACTCGAATGTAGACCATTCGATATGTGAAAAAGAAATTCAGTCTCTGAATGAATTGTTTCTACATGCACAAAAAGTTCATGATAAGTGGGAAGGAAGTCAGAAAGTCTTAAACTTCTTTACTGAACAGTCTAACAATAAAATGAAGATGGGTCTAGATCATGAATGTATAGTCTCAGAGACCACGATAAGTGAAAATCCACTCCTTCTGATCGTGATTTCAAGAGAAGGAAATATGTCAATCTTTCAGAATATCTAATTTGCAATTATTGTGGTCACACAGGTCATAGTAAAGAGAATTGTGTTAAATATACCAATGATAATAAAAATTAAGCTTATTTTGTTAAAGAACATGACGTATTCAGTGTTAACGAGTCTGAACCAGAGCCTGAACGTGAAGAAATAAGAAACAATGAGTTCAGATGGTTTTATGACATGGCTTTCGATTACACATCAAAACCGTCATCATCTAAAGCGTATGTGAATCAAAAGCAGTCATTCAAACCTAGTGTGCGTCACGAAAATAGAAATTCTAGAATGTACCATAATAAACCTACACAAACCTATGTTAAGACCAAAAGAATTGTTAAACAGGTATGGGTTAGGAAGGATCAAATTTACAGAATCACTAACCATAAAGGACCCAACTTACCTTGGGTACCTAAAAGTTGTGTTTGATTCCCCTACTGATAATGGTGAAAGAGAATAATCAATGGTATCTCGACAGGGGGTGTTCGAGACACATGACCGGAAATAAAAATCTTTTTCTTTCACTAGAGCCCTTTCACGGTGGTAAATTTACGTTTGGAGATGACAAGAAGGGAAAAATAATCGGTGTAGGCAAGATTGGTATATCTTATTCACATGCTATTAATAATGTCTATCTGGTAAGTGGTCTTAAACATAATCTACTAAGTATCTCTCAACTATGCGACAAAGGCAACAAAGTCGTTTTTCACTCAAATGTTTGTCGTGTCATAGTTGAAGGTACTATTAATGTCATTCTTGAGGGCTTACGTAAGAGGAATGTGTATATGATTGATTTGAATACAGTCACTACAAATTCCCTTACGTGCATGAAAGCTACTATATATGATTCGTGCTTGTGGCATAAGAGATTTGCACACATTAGTGCAACAATTTTAAAGAAACTCAAATTGTGGGATTTAGTTGAGGGTTTACCCTCAATCAAATTCAAACAAGAAAAAATTTGTGACTCATGTGCCCGATGCAAACAAGTTAGATCTTCATTCAAACCAAAACGAGTAGTAAGCACAGTTCGTCCACTTGAGTTGGTACACATGGATTAGTGTGGACCTATGAAAGTCAGAAGCCGTGGTGGATCAAGGTATGTATTCGTCCTAGTCGACGACTACTCAAGGTATGTATGACCTATCTTTCTTTTTACTAAAGATGAAACTTTCGATGAGTTTGTAGTATTAATGAAGCTTGTTCAAAACAAATTTGATAAAAAAATAGTTTCTATTTGTACTGATCATAGCACGGAATTTGATAATCAAGCTTTTATAGAATATTGTAGGGAGAATGGTGTAGCACATAACTTTTCTGCACCACGAAACTTACAACAAAATGGTGTCGTTGAACGTATGAATACAACACTAGAGGACATGGCTCGCACTATACTTTTGTGTAGTGGTCTTCCTAAATACTTTTGGGTTGAAGCCATTAGTACTGCATGTTATGTGCACAGTAGAGCTATGATTAGATCGATTCTCAAAAAGACTCCCTATGAACTTTTAAAAGGGAGGAAACCCAATATAGCTCATCTTCGTTGCTTCGGTAGTAAATGTTTTGTCCATAATAATGAAAAAGTAACTTAAGCAACTTTGATCCACGAAGCGGCGAAGCTGTGTTTGTTGGTTATTCTAATCATAACAAAGCTTACAAATTGTTTAATAAAAAAGCATTGTGCATAGAAGAAAGTGTTCATGTTGTGTTTGATGAAGATAATTTGCTTGAACAAGTTGAACAGAATGAAGAAGAAGACATGAATGATCCTGACTTTCACCTTACAAGGGATGATTCACCAGAAATTGATGAAGAAGTTATTAAAGAAGTCAATGATGAACATGATAAATCCGCAAATAATCTTGAAAAGAGAGCTGAGACAATTGTTGATGATACGAATGTCTCCTCTCAAAACAAAGATAAGGAAACCAAAGTTATAACTGATGTTGCTATAACTTTGGACCCAGATCAAGATGATGTAACTAAAGTTGTACCAACTTCAGCTACAACCCCGGAGTCGCGTTTAGGGGGAACCAATCTTGACTCTGAATCATGTGAAGGAAATGAAAGTTCATCAGATGATGATGAGCCTAAGAACTCCAAGAAATGGAAGTATATGAGTTCTCATCCTATGGAAAGTGTCCTGGGAAGTTTGAATAACGGAATTCAAACAAGATGAACGTTAAATAACTTATGTTCATTCTACTCCTTTCTGTCTACTAGAGAACCTACCAACATCAAAGAAGCACTTGCAGAATCCGACTGAATTGTGGCAATGCAAGAAGAGCTTCAACAGTTCGAACGTAATAAAGTTTGGCACCTAGTGCCACGACCTAAAAATCGAAGTGTAATTGGTACTCGACGGGTATTCAGAAATAAGCTGGAGGATACGAGAGTTATAGTTCGCAAAAAGGCTCGATTGGTCGTTTAAGGATATAATCAATAGGAAGGAATCGACTATGACGAGACCTTTGCACCTGTAGCAAGACTTGAGGCTATTTGTCTACTTATCGCCTTCGCAGCTCATAAAGGAAAGAAATTATACCAAATGGACGTTAAGACTGCATTTCTTAACGGTTATTTCGAAGAAGAGGTTTTTGTTGAAAACCTCCCGGATTTTTAATTAGCAAATTTCAAAACCATTTTTTTAAACTTGATAAATCATTATATGGTTTGAAACAAACTCATAGGACATGGTACGACATATTGTCTAAATTTCTATTACAAAACAATTTTAAAAGAGGATCTGTCGACAAAACCATATTTCTAAAATCCGAGGGTTCTGATTTACTTGTTGCTCAAATTTATGTAGACGATTTTATTTTTGGTTCTACTAACAATAAATTGTGCAAGTATTTTTCAGATCTAATGACCTCAGAATTTGAAATGAGCATGATGGGAGAATTAAAATTCTTCCTAGGATTGCAGATTCAACAAACAAAAGACGGTATAATGATTCACCAACAGAAATACGTCAAGGAGCTAATCAGAAAGTTTGGTATGAAAAACGCTAATCCAATGGACACACCTATGGTAACTGACAAAAATTTAACCTTAGATGAACATGGTAAGTGTGTCGATGAGACTACATATCGAGGTATGATTGGTTCTTTATTATATTTAATTGCAGGTAGACCTGATATTATGTTTCGTGTATGTGTCTGTGCTCCATTTCAATCGTGCCATAATGAGTCACATATGATTGCGGTTAAACGTATCTTGAGGTATTTAATTGGTACATCTAATTTATACCTTTGGTATCCACTTGAGTGTAATTTTGATCTAGTAGGATATTCAGAGGCAGATTATACAGGATGTCAGGATGTTCTCTGGATAGAAAAAGTACCTTTGGATTTGCTACGTTTGTTGGACCATGCATTATAACTTAGGGCTCAAAGAACTAAAATTTTGTTGCGTTATCTACTGGTGAAGCCGTGTATATAGTTGCTGGACTGGTCTGTTCTCAGTTACTTTGGTTAAAGCAACAACTATGTGATTATGGTGTAAATGTTGGTTGTATGCCTATATTTTGTGATAATACGAGTGCTATTATTATCTCTAAGAACCCAGCTCAGCATTCTCGTACTAAACATATAGACATTAGACACCATTTCTTACGCGACCATGTAGAAAAGGGAAACATTAAACTAGAATTTTGTACTACTGAAAATCAATGGGCTGACATTTTAACAAAGTCGTTAGCTAGAAGACGTTTTGAGATATTGCGGTTGGAAATTGGTTTAATGTGTAGCAATTAATTTTCGTTATATCTATTTTACGAACCTGGATGACTAGTTAGAATAAGACAAGATTGTATGACTGTGTCCGTAAATCTATTGCTAGTATATTTGTGTTTAATATTATATATTTTACGTGAATATCTTGCATATTAAGTATTTTATGAATATTGAAATATGGACCGCATATTTACCAAAAACTCATCATACTCACTTTCCATATTGACCAAAATTCTACCATGTCATTGCACTTGACCGAAATCCCCAACAAAAAATATCCTACCATATTTTTTTATTTACCTAATCCTATCTTTACCATATCTCTCATATATTTACCCTAGATTCCTTTCCTATCCTACTCAAATTAAAAAAAAAACGGAAAAAGAAGGGAAAGGACGGCACTTTCACGTGCAAACCCCACAAAAACAAAACCCAAAACTCCACCTATATATACATCACCATACATCATCACCCATCACTATCATCTTCAACCTTTCAAAAAAAAATACAAAAAACTCATCAATGGCTCCAAGACTACCAAGAACACGCCCAAATCCCACAAAACAAACACCCCAAATCCTTGCATGTCACCAAATCTTGAACAAACCTCTAACCCAAAACAGAAAACCCCTACCTCGACACAATCTGGGTCGGGCACGGTTCTTGGGGGATCCAAAAGACGTTGACTCAACTTGGGTAAGAACTAGGTCACCCATGAGTCTGAAAAACGTGAGGATGGCGTAGTTACGGACGGTGTTAATCGGTTTCTATTTCGCGAATTTATGCCGCAAGCTACGACATTCGGGCTCGATAAATTAAGGCTAACAAAAGAGGAGCGTAAATTAATTAATCGGGTTGCTAAATATACTATTAACGGTGGTAGAAGCTTTCCGAAATCTTGGTGTGACAAATATTCCACTTTGACGTTTTTCAATGAATTCTTGAAATTTCAAGAATGGGAGGACATATCTCGGTTTTCGGGTCCTATCTATCCTATTGAAATTTCAAGAATGGTAAGTCAATGGCCGTGAGATTTCCGTCTCCATTCATGATTTTTGTACTCTGTTTTCGGTTCCTGATGATGGGGCCAAAATAAATCCGAGTACGGCATGGGACGAGTTATCTGATTCGGCTAAGGTGGCGGTCAAAAAATATTTTGATGAGAATGCTAGTTTGTCAAGTTGTGTGTTGTCCGGAAATTTTTCACCAAAATTAAAAATTTTCTTTAACTTTTGAAGGAACACGGTGGCTCCGCGTCGGGGTGGTCGTCATAAGGTTAGTTGCTATGAAATGATGCTTGTCCATAAGTGGCTTGAGGGTGAACGGGTTAATTTGGCTTTTCTTGTATTTTCCCGTATTTTCTAAACGAGTTTCTCGGTGACGGAGGACAGAGTCTACACGACTTTGGACCTTCCTTATGGGATGTGGATTTCTTGACTTCTTGAGGTCAAGAATGTGATTGACCCGGCTAGCTATGGTGTTAATCTGAAGGATGAGATGAACGATACTTATTTAAAGTTCATGAAAATAGTGGTCGTGGGTCCGGAGTTTGTATTTCAAGCAAAGGGTGGTTCGCTTGTTGATAAACTGATTGGTGTTGATTTTTCATGTCTTGAATCCAAATTGGATGCGTTTATGGGAAAGGTAATGGAGCGCCTTGATGCGCAAGACAAAATTCTTGGTAATGTTATGGCAAAAACGGTGGAAACCGTAACCTTGGTGGGCACTCCTAGCTCAAACCGTGACCATGGTGGGTCGGTTGTGAGTGACGAGCTGAAGGCATGGATGTCGCAGGTTGATGGTCACCTTTCCAAAATTGAAAGGAATATGGTGGATGTCCGGCAAGAAAATTTTAGGCAACGGGATCGGATGCAATTCTTGGTAAGTCAAGGAGGTGCATTGGTGAATAGTGGTGCGGAGATGCAAGATGGGATGCACACCATCTATGATGCGTTGGAGGCTCTGTCCATGAAGGTCCGAAACTTTGATGCGTGCCTCACCGCGCAAGCCACTCATGTTAAGAAATTTTTTGATCGTCTTGACACCATTGAGTACCGTACCGTGTCGACCCTACTAAACCTTGTCCTCGTCATATGCCTTAGTTTTTATAATCTTGGTCTGTTTGCAGTTGAACTACTTATGCTACTTGTCAATTCGGCTCATTTTGGCTTACTCTTATTCGGCCCATTGGCATTAAACTATCATTTCTTGTGGTTTGTAGTTTAATTGACATTACGTACTTGATTTTGCTTGCTTATGAATCGTTTAGTATTGCCTATTTTCATATCTATTTCTTGCCTTGGAGTATATTATTCTAATCATTTTATATATTTGATCTTATCTTTTCAATGATGCCAAGAGGAAGAAGAAATGATATGATTTGAGTCTTTGCTTAAGTTTGCTCCTTGTCAAGACCCGTTATCTCTTAAAGTCTTTCAAGTTATAACTTTGGCTAGTTTGTTATGTTCTTGCGATCAACGTTACTATAAATTTGATAGTATTTTGTTGAGGGGGAACAAACCTTAGTCACAAATCATAAGAGACATGTCATCATCAAAAAGGGGGAATTTGTTGGACCTATGGTATAGTTTTGATAATGACAAGTGTATGTATATGATAATGTGGTCAATTGATAGATTTGATTGATATATCATATGCATGTAATTGTGTGCTTTAGCCTTATTATAGCTAACAACAATTACAAGTAAGGAGATTAAAGTTATAAGAGCTTGAGGCATAACTTTGAAAATTTCAGTGAGACAAAGTTATAAGAGCTTGAGGTATACCTTTGGAAGTTCATATGCAAAGTTATAGCTATTCTGGTTATAACATTGAAGAAACAATTCAAGCAAGATCTACTTGAAATAACACAAGACTCGAGATGGAGGGTCTTTGTGTTCAAGATAAAGCGATGATCCGTATACTGAAAATCTTTGTGAAGATTAGATAGTATAGGTCGTCACTTGGTAACTATTCCATTAGAGTGATTTTTATGTAAGTAATGTTATAACTATTTCACTTATAACTTTCCATACTAAGTTCAAAGTTATAGCTATTTCACCTATAACTTTGAATGACGAAATTGATGCATGATTTTGGAAACGAATCTTTTAAATGTTTCTAAAAAAAAGAGAAAGAGTATTTTATATTTATCAAAAGTTTTATATAGTTAATGTATTTATGAAATTCTATTGGTTAGTAATACAATTTATGGGTTGTCATGCTACCTAGGGTTTCTAATAGATTCTATCTCATTTTGTTGTTAACCTAACAAGCCCAACTAGTGGTTGTACCACCTAGGATTTCAAAAAACTTAGGGTTTGTGCCTCCTAGGGTTGTGTGCATATGGACAACAACCAAGGGTTGCGTGAAGAAGAGGACAACGGCCTCTTTGGCACTTTTTACTCTTTGGATCAAACTAGAGTTTTACAACATACTTTCACAACAATATTTTGAGATAAAAGATAAATATCAAAAAGCTAGAGTTTAGAGTTTCCCTCTCCCATGCTTCTACTATAAATACTCTTGTGTACTAAGAATTATAAATCGTGAATAGTGGACGTAGGTTTCGATTTATGAAGTTGAACCACTTCAAAAATCTCTTGTGTCCCTCTTTATTTCGTTACTCGCATAATTCTTTGATTAATTAATTGGTTGATTTTACTCAATAAAATCAAGTAATTAATTATACATCATATAAATCGAAAAAGTGGGGCTAGTTT
>JAIUZE010066692.1:0-110062 GCA_022085475.1 Heliosperma pusillum | reverse complement strand
CGACTTTTAAAAAGTCAAGGAAAGTCAAAGACGACTTAAAAAGTCAAGAAAAGTCAAAGATGACTAAAAACGGTCTTTTCACGAAATCTCTCAGAAATTCCAAATACGAACGCGGAATTTCAAAATAAGACTCCGAACGAAAATTTCTATTTTAAAAACTTAAGTTCTACTGAAAAGTGTTAGTAAATATTTTTACTAGAAAAATTGGGCACTTTTCGGGTTGTTACAAAACCCCCAAAATTTCACAATCTATATTCTATATCTATATATATAATTAAAAGGTAAGACAATGCACCACATTACACCATTCTTCTTTTTAATAGGGATTTAGCAAGCCATATCATCGATCACCATATATTATTAAAAAAAAAAGTAAAAGAATTTGGAACATTAAATATAAAAAAACATAAATGTGTGAGCATAACAAACATTAATCTTTGTCTTAGAGTAAATTGATTAAATCGCATCGGTTCTTAATTAAAACTGCTATAAATAATTTATTTATTACTTTTTACGTCGTTTTCTATTAGAACCGTCACGGCAGCAGCGTCACGATAGGGGTTTTTTCTACTAGTAAATTTTCGTAAATTTCTCATTTGAAAGGGTAATAAAATACCCTCGGTGGTAATAAAATTCTAATTAAGTTGCGAGCTTCAATCAAATAAAACATCAACATGCATAATTGCATAGTATAACTTGAATTTGTGTGTATTAGAGTGATCACAATCATAAATAAATGTTTAATGGTAATTATCAACAAACCTACTCTCGGTCACTTGTTTATTACCTCTAATAGAATTATCTTTTCACAATCACTATACTTGGTAAATAAATGTTTAGGACGGGAAGATTATGTACAACTTGTTATAAATCAAGTATTATACATCACAATCACAAACAAATGAAACACGATTATATTACAATGGTATACAAATTGTATTCTAAAATTTTAATATCCCAAAAACATTATCAGACTAAACATGGAGAACCAATTGATATAACCATCGTCGGATCTCTCTTGCACCTCTTAGTTACTGGAGCACAAAACCTTTGGATAAAACGTTTGGCCTTCTCTTCTTGCAACCTTTTACGTCGAGCTAACTCTTCATCGTCTTTCTTATTTCGTTCTTCATGATCGCGAACTCTTTCAAGAATAACCGGTCTCACGTCTCTTTTCATGTATTCTCCATCTCCATTACTATTTTCATAAAACATTTGATGGAATAAAGTCAATGTGCTCAAAACCCTCGTAAGCTCATCATCGTCCTCTTCAATAATCGTCTCATCAACTTCCCTTTTTCTTTTATCGTCTTCAAAGAAACGATAAGGAGCAATTTTGACAAAATTAGCCCTACAAGATTCCTCCCAAACATCTTCCTTATCATCAACTACTAGAACGACGCGTTTATCCGATAACACAGCATCAAGTCCTTTCTGCCCCGCCTTAGTACAATCCTCCCTACTAATAATCTTCTTCCTAAACATGGACCGACCATCTTGATTCGATCCAAGAGCTAGTAAATCCGCCATAGTATGAGCATAGTCACGTGTTCCCATAGTATAAATTGACAACCCAAACATATCAATTGCTTTCTTAAGGAACTCACGTACTCTCGGCCGTAACTTGACTAATTCTGATCCATCTTCAACCTCATGTACCTCGCATGAGTCGTCCCTAACTCGTCGCTTGTCTTTTAATGTTAGCTTTCGAGTTTTCTTTGTATGGAGGAGAGTGTTATCCAAGTCGAGAATTAAATTTAACTTTTTTTGCCCTAGGACAACCCGTAAGTCTTGATCTCGAAACCGATCAACTGCGGAAAGAGTTAGACTCATATTAACACCGGGAACAAGGTAGTTGATTGGTAAGGTGGTTACGTCTTGACAATCGATTTTATGAATTTTACATGAGCTGCATCATTTGCCTTCCAAGAACATGTTATGAGAGCATTGCTTGTCTTCCATGGCTGCTTCTATGATACCCTAGAAATATATCAATGTAATGTAATAATATTTGTAGTTGTATGTGAAGTTGGGTTTGAGAACAAAACGAGATATATTGAATGTAGTTTTTGTGATGTTATTTAATTTGTTGAATGATTGGATGTGGTGTTTATATTAGTCATGGTACCGGGCCGGGTTCGGGCCGGGCCGGGCTGACCCGGTGGCGGGCCGGGTTCACCTGGTCTGACCCGGGCCAGGCCCGTTGGGGAGGGCGGGCTGAGCCGAGCCGGGCCGGGCTCTTTGAGTGTTGACCCGGGCCTGGCCCGTGGGGGTGGGGTGGGCGGGTTTATTCCGGACCGGGCCAGTAGACTAGTTAGATTTTTTTTTTTTTTTGAACTAAATGTGGAGCGGGCTGGAACGGGCCGGGCTAATAATCATGGACCCGGGCCCGGCCAGGGGGGAGGGGCGGGCTGGAACGGGCCGGGCCGGGTCATAATAGCCATATGGCCGGGTCGGGCCGGGCCGGGCCGGGCTGACCCGCCCTTTTCCCCATGTCTAGTTTATATAGGTGATGATATATTTTGGATTTTTTGTTAGGTTGTTTTTTTTCAGGAATGTTTTTATTATTGAGTTAATTAAAAACTAATTGAACTAATTAACGGAATATCTAGTAGAATTATGGCAAGTGAATATTTTATTTAGAGAAATATGGAGAGAGTGCATGTGCAATTGCGTGGTCTCTCAATTATTCATAAAAAAGTTACCTCGGGAAAACGCATACATATCAGGAAAACGCATATATATATATATGAGAGATTAATTTTTATTTTTTTTAGGATTTTTTGTCAAACACAACCTTTAAAAAAAAAATTCTTCCAAACACTACCTTTAAAAAAATAAATTGTCAAACACAACCTTTAAAAAGATATTTTTTGCCAAACACAATATTTTGGGCGGAGGACTCAACATTTTGATCATAGTTTGACGTCTTGCAATACGGTGATTTTCAGTCGATGTTTGAGATAGTAAATGAGGTCGATTTGAAGTGTTCTTGAACTCGTTGGAAAGGTGGGATGACATGTTTTCCAAACGTTGTCAACACGGTCGTCAAAGGTGGTCTTATGCGTGGTCAATTTGTGTGTAAAGTAAGGCGGGTCAAAAAGGGTTCTTGTAAGTTTGGGTTTACAACGGGTGGTCGGGGGTTTTCCGTGGGTTTTTAATGGGGTTATAATGCTTTGTTTGGTCTGAAATTTGGTATGTAGGTTGAGGGGAATTGAAGGTAGGTCGTAGTTTTGTTTTTTCTAGTGGTTGTTCGTTGGAAGTAATGTTTTGAGAAGAGTGAAGTATAAGTAAAAACAAAACAACAGAAAGTTAAAGTAGAATTTTTTCGTGGGTCACATCCCTCCCTTTGAACCACTACTTGCAACGAACGACCGCAACAAAAAACATAACTACGACCTACCTTGTACTCCCCTTTAACTGCATACCAAATTTCAGACCAAACAAAGCATCATAACCCCATTAAAAGACCCATGCAAAACCCCCGACCACCCGTTGTAAACACAACTTACAAGAACCCTCTTTGACCCGCCTTACTTTACACACAAATTGACCACGCATAAGACCACCTTTGACCACTGTGTTGACAACGGTTGTAAAGTTAGTACTCCCACCTTTCCAACGAGTTCAAAAACACTTCAAATCGACCTCATTTACTATCTCAAAACATCACCTGAAAATCACTCCATTGCAATTTGCAAGTCGTCAAACTATGACCAAAATGTTAAATCCTCCGTCCAAAATGTTGTGTTTAGCAAAAAGTATCTTTTTAAAGGTTGTGTTTGACAATTTCGTTTTTTAAAGGTAGTGTTTGGAAGAAATTTTTTTTTAAAAGTTGTGTTTGACCAAAAAAAACCCAACAAATTGATATACCACTAATAAATTGATACTCCAGCATATATATATAATAAAAGATATAACTAATAAATTGATCAAACTGACCAATTAAACAATAGCTACTACTAATAAACTTATAATATTATTCTCACATTTCATTTTTGATATTTTAGACATTTAATTTATTTTTACACAAAAAATTATTATACACAATATCTACCACTAAAAAAATTATACAGTAAATAACTATACAAACTACACAATATTCATGTCTCATATATGATAGTAGTAAACTAAAAAATTACGCAATATCTAACACTATTAAAAATATACCGTAAATAACTAAACAAACTACATAATATTCACGTCTCAAATATATCATTGTTGTCTCTTCTTTTATGAGTTTGATGCGTTTTTTTTTTCATTTGGTATGGAATTGTCAAGAGGTTTCTAAAACATACCAAATCACATGATAAGTATCTTACAAAATGTCAAAATTTATGTCTTTATTATCCTCTTGTGGTCATTGACCCGTTTTAAGATTTAAGACGAATAATATGTTTTAAGATTTAAGAGGGATACTCTGTCTTAAGTTAGAACTACTGTTATATAAAGTGCCTTAAGCCAAAGCATCTATTAAAACATATCTCATTAGGATATTTTATTAAAATAATATTTTATTTAATGTTATAATTGGTTGCCTTTTAGATATTATTGTGACTGTTTTAATGTGTGAAATCATAGTTCCTCACAAGTCACAATAAGGATTGTTTTTGTAGTTATTTTCAATCCTACTGTTATTAAAACACAAACATTTCAAGCAATTCTATGCTTCCCCATCATCAACCCATTTTCCTTTTTTCCTTTTTATTTCTATTCGGTGGGCCATCATCAACAAATTTGTTTTTTCATTTCTCTGGACCAGTTATTGTAATTGACATAATTTACATTTGTATATGGACATTTAATTAATCAATCATATTTGTATAAGATAAATTATTTTTCATGTTTTCTATGAACAGTCTTGATTTTTTATTTTATTTTTTTGACAAAAGTAAAGTCCTTTATTTGTGCATGAAAATTGAATCATTTACTCGAATGACTAAAAAACATACCCGTTCATACCCGTTGGCCGTTGTGTGGTGTATTGATTAACTAAAAAAAAGTTATCTCATAAAAAAAATTGAATAAATTATATTATATATACATCAATTTTTATCATATTATATAAAAAAAGGTTATTAATTGAGTAAAAAACATCTAGATACAGGATAATATCCAAATTGAAAATAAGAAAATAAAAAAGTACCAAATTATTTAAAAATTCAAATAATACCCATCTTTAAAAAAGGGGAGTGGGTTGGAGTATACTCATCGGGTTGGATTATACCAATCAGAGCATATAAGTTATTGGCCTGATTAGGGTGATTATACGGAGAAAAATAAGTTTTGACACACTTATCATTCATATTACTTTAATCAAAACAATTATCACAACTAACTTATTAAACGATATATACAAGTTATATACAAGAATAAAACATGACATAACCTATTATTTTTACAAGCGTTCATATAAAATATAACAATCACCTATTCTTACATCATTAAAGTGAGTATATAACTATATATACAATAATGCATTTTTAGTCATAGCGAACTCCTTAGTCCTTACATTTTTTAAAAAGCATATAATACATAATTCCTCGGTTCCAACTATTCTTTTATCTTTTGTTAAAATACTCTCACAAAGAATAGAGAAGATAAACAAAATAATTGTGACGGAACAAATATATAACTATTTGAGAAATTATTCTCTAAAATATAATTTCAAACGTTAAATTTTTTAAAGCATGTCCGTGCAATTTTGCATGGGCTTAAAACTAGTATCTTTATATAGCACCATCTAAAATACCGTGCTGTAATTTTTAATCAATTTACTCATAAGACAAATATTAATGTTTGTTATGTTCACACATTTATGTTTATTTATATTTAAGGTTCCGAATTCTTTTACCTTTTTTTTAATAATAGATGGTGATGATATGGCTTGCTAAATCCGTATTAAAAAGAAGAATGGTGTAACGTAAATATTAGAAGACATCGATGCACAAGAGTATGTACCAACAAAAAGATCATAAGAAGTCCCGGAGGGCGACATTTTAAGAATCATAAATGTGTTAAAAATTTCCGGGTATCGTAGCTAGGGGCTTGCTGCCTCAAAACAGTTGCATTTTCCGGGTATCGTAGCTAGGGGCTTGCTGCCTCAAAACAGTTGCATAGTCAGAGAAGCGTCTTCCTAGCGCAACCGAGTTGGTTTTCAAACAAATAGTTTTGAAATGCCAAATTATTAAGAGCTTATAATAATATACGCTCGTAATAACGTTACAGGCACGTCACAATAAGTTGAAAATTATCTGAAAGCATTCGAGCGGGGTTTAGATGCGGTAACAGCAATTGATCTCATAACAGGCCTTCAAGTGGTACATCATGCAAGTTTTGACATTATTAATGCTAGGCATCCAATGTGTCGTTCGACTACAAAATTGGGCACTCATTAATAGGAACACACCTGGTAAAAATCAAGTTTAACTGACAATACAACGGAATGAAAATCCCGGAGACCAAAGGATTGTACGTGAAAGAAAACAAGCCCATATCAACAAAAGAGCTTTCACAGGTAGTAGTAATACATAATCAAGTTCCAGTTTATAGTTACCTCATCATCAAGCCTAGAAATCGGGATTATGAGTTGCGTCACTTGTGTGATTGGGAGAAAGAAATGCGGATGATTGATCCACATATGGGAGTTGCGTGCTTACAAACAAGGGCTTCAGTTGCAATTTCTTCTGTCTCGAACAACACCAAAGCTTGCTTCTTCCCATTTACCTCGAAAAGCTTCGTGCTAACAACTGCCCCATGCTCCTCCAGGAGGTCTAAGATTTCATCCTCGTTTATGTCTTCCGGAACACTTGATAGATGGATCATTTTGGTAGGAGAACAACAATATCGGTAGTACTTTGCAGCGTTCCGGGTAAAGCGGTTGAGGTTTGAATTCTGAAAATCGCGAGTCTCAGGAGATGGCGTTATGCTTGGATACTTGGAATAGTTCACCTCAAGCTGTTTCCCAAACAGAAGCACTCCCTGATGTATACATGAGGGGGGAAAAAACTTAACATGAAATTTTTTTATTTTGAGACATGGGGTATGGAGGAAAAAAAAACTTCATAACTAACTCGATCCTGATGATCTAACCCGAACCCAAGCTGACCCAAAACAACTAACCAAAAAAACATTAGTAGAGTGGCCCGATTGATAAATAATGGCTGCAATAACCTGTTTCCCATGTCAATCGTATGATTCGCATCTCATATATGATGCACAAGTCAAAAGGTCTATAAGTACATAAGGCTTTCTTAAACCAGCAAACGATTCAAGGAAAGCCTAGCAAAAAAACAACGTTATGCACGGAAAGGTAACGACAACATTGAAATAACTTTGGGGGGGGGAGGGGGGGGGAGATACGACTACACAAGGCAACATAAGTCTATTAACTATTTTAAGCTTCAACATTAGGTTCTAAAGTGTTGTATTGTTACAACAACTATACCTTCAATAAATGGTGGGAGAAAGGGGCTCAGATTTATGCAGTTTTACCCGTGTTTTAACATAAAGAAGTTGTTTTCACATAACCCATAACGAAGATTGCTAAATCGGTGCTACTTCACAATTAAAAAAGCCATAGCTACTCCAGTGGGTTATGTTACGTTATTTTTTTTTATAACGAGTAACTACTGAATAACAAAGCCTTTGGCCCCACTAGTGTTTAGTGAAATAGAAGACAGTTTAATAAGAAAGGGGAAAAAATAATAATTTAGGAGTGATATTGAAAGGTAACTGTCATTTACTACAGGGTAAATGTGTGCAAAAAAAAATTCACTACAAGCTAGTAATGTGGTATTTCGATCAATTTATCAGTGTGCTGATATAACTGTTTCAACTACACACATGCATATTGGTAAATGGTAATTACTTGAAGCTCCTGATAAAAATTTATTAAGCAACTTCATTACTAGCCATTTACCACACATTTATCTTAAGATAAATGGCAAATCGGCAACCATCTAACAAATTTTATAAAAATAAGACAAAAGTACTTTTAAGGGCTGGTTGCATGGGATATAATTGTAGACAATAAAACAAATCAGACCTTTAAAAAATGGACAGCCAATTCTGCCTGAAAGCCATCGGACATTTCAACAAGCGCGTGATCAGGTTTACTTCGAAGAAGCTTGATCCTTACAATGTTTCCATACAATGAAAACAAATTGAAAAGCTTGTCTTCGTCTATTTTCTGACAGCAATTTTACAGAAAATAAGGTAAAGGAGAGGAAAGAATATCAACCTGAGAAGAAAAACTTATTAGGTTAGTCAAATCGCAAATTTACTTACATCAGGGTTTAAATTGGATACTATGACCGTACATCTGTCATTCATGCCACTAACACCTGGAGGAAGACCCCCAGCGAAAAACGCCATAGCTGCAGAGTTTCCTGTCTGTGGAGATAAGCAATAAGGATAGACATTCACGGTGTGTTTTGATACAAAAATGGGAGGGAAAAAAGGGGGAGGGGAAAGGAGGGAAAGGGATGTAAAGGAAGGGAAGGGAATGGAAAGATATTAATTGGCCTTATAGGAGGGAAATGAAGGGATCCACCCTTTTAAATCCCTCACCTCCATTTTGCTAACCAGAAAAAGGAAAATAATTCCCTCCATGCCCTTATGGCCAAGTTGTTAGGAATAATGGACAGAAGAGTGAAGGAGTGACCCATAATTACAAAGTATCGGCACAAGCTCTTGGAATATCATACGTGTATACATTCAGGGGAATAAGACTCACAAATCTAGCAAAATTAGGGCGACAAGGATAAGCAGGGAGGGCGTCATTGAGAAACAAGCCATTAAAGGGTGAACTATGTCACCACCTACTGACCCACCCAAGTAGGTGACAGATGAATCAATCAACCATATAAACAAGGAATTACGTCATCACAATGGTTTTCAGCTATGCTGCAAACTAAAGAAACAGAAATAAGGAGCTTGCGAAGGAAGATGAGTATCAGAAACAGTTGGTGCAGCACTGCAGCATGACAGTCAATTTTAATTCACAAAGCCAATTACAGGCTTCAATATAGCACGCTGATCATGTTCACAGTCGACCACAATTAGCACAAACCTGTTGATATCCTACAACAAAAAAGCACGAAAACATAATTAGCCCTAAATCTGGGAAGATATAGATACACAAAGCAACACAACTAAAACATGTCAAAATCACACACCTGCACCACCAGCACTATAGGCATACATCCCACCTGCATCGCCATATCCAGACTGGTCCCACAGAGAAAATTTCAGAATAATAAAAACATTTAACAGGCCAAGCAAGTTTCTTTGTAAGGGGTTTCTCATGTTGCATATTAATATAGTGATTTTACCCCCTTCCCGAGGTATTAATATAGCCATTTTGTCTCACATTTTGCCTCTACTGTGGTTTTTGGTTGTGGCAGGACTTTGAGTAAATTCCGACTCATTTGAGCCTGTTTATAGGGGTCATGTATCAAGGGAGTGATCAACCCACTTTACGATGGAACGAAAATGAAACATTGGGACTGGCGGCCGTAGGCCGGCTGGGAGGATATTTTTGTTATTTTCAATCGTAATTTTTTGGAAACTCCTATGTTATCTAGTTTAGTATAAATAGCTTGTTTAGGTAAGTTCTAAGATACGAAACCCTAGATCTAAAACTCTTAATTTGGGTTATAGTTGGACATGTGTTCAAGCTTCCAATCTTAATCAAGCTCCTTACTTATCCACGCATTTGCCTCAAGCTTTGGTATAAATCTCTCTTCCCTTTCCTATTTCTTGCTAATAATGTCTTCAATATTGTTAATTTATGTTTTTTGCTGCATTCTTTATAGTTGTATTTATGAGTGAGTAGTGATTTTTTTTTTTAAAAAAAACATCTTATTATAAAAGCAAAAACATTTTAAGTATTTTGATTGGTTCCTTGAATCTAGGAAATAAAAAATAAGACTTTTCCACTTTGCAATAATGGTAGGGTCCAGTTTGAAAGAAATGAATTAATTGTGCAGTAACTACGTACCATGATTATTGATATTGATTCCATCATAGCTCTTATAATTTCTATAAATAAAATACCTAATACACATTTATATTTTTACAATCTTATTCAATATTCAATACAAAAAAATAATCACAGTTTATAAATTTTGAATTCAGTCTATAAATAATTAATCTCCAATAATATACTGAGTAGTTTATGGTCGAAGTCCTATAAGATTCTATTAACAATAAATCGTCTAATAGTAATACAAAGAGTAATTTTAAAGGTTATAAAGTTTTAATAAAAATAATTTTAATTGTGTTTGTGATTTAAAGTACAACTAAGCATGTTTTTAATTATTATCTCAAATATAATGTATAAATATTAATTTCTGATAAAACTTATTGACTTTGTTTTGACCCGGCGGGTCGACCCGTTCGTGTCTATATTTCTGATCAAACTATATTTCTGATAAATCTATATTTATGATAAAACTATATTTCTGATAAAACAAGATCTCCCATGACTATATTTTGTGTTATGCATTGGAAATTATCTTAACGATTCTCTTCTTTTATGAATAGTGTCCAAAAAGCAAAGGACAACAATTGACCGGGACAGAGGGAGTATTATTTAAAATTTAAAATTTAGGAGCTGTGGATTTTTTTTTTCAAATATTATTTATGACGAATTTAATAAGTAAATTCTAAAAGCCATAAAAACTAACTAGATGTCAATAAAACCTATCTAAGAAAACGATAAATATATCTATTTTATCTCCGGAAGACAGGAAATAACACCAAAACACAGTTCCTCCCCAAAGTTAAAACCCACACATTGTCCTCAATCCTAAAGCGAACAACAAACAAGTCCACAAAAAAATATAAAATTAATGGAAGGGAAGTATATACAAAGACCCCCCCCCCCCCCCAGCCAGTCTATGTAGAGATTAGTAGCAAGCTGCTACTAGTCGCTAATATCATAGGTCTCATCATCGTCATCGACTACACCTGAAACCTGAAAAGTACTCTAGTCACCACAATAACACCAAGCCACCACTCACCACTCACCACTCACCACCAAAACTAGGACTGCTGAAATAGTTCTGGACTAGCTGAAAACCTCCTCATGCACCTGGCATATTATACCCACCGTCGATCCATGTATAATAGGAGGGGAAGGGTCCCTGAGCCCGGACGTGCCAATAGGGGATACATCCCAATACTCTGATCAGAATAATCAAATATGGGATGCATACAAATAATCAGATCAGAATAAACACCGTCAACGCGGGCATTGAGAGCACCGATATTGGATCAGTACTGGGTATGTAAGACAAGCATATAAGTTGTAGGAATAGGTATTATGAGACGCGTTCTCAACATCCAGATGAAGGTTATGAAATGGCTGAGGCTGCGGTGGAAGAATTGTAAAAAATTGTAAACTAAAGACCGAAGGCTAGCCTTGGATTGACTTACAGTCATTGAGTGAGCTTAGGCTAATAAGAAGCAAAATCCCATTAGCATTGACCTTATGGTCCGTTAGGGTCTCGAAAGAGCCTACCTTGACCTAGTTATCACCTTTCCATAACCAATCAATGAACCCCGTCAAATCCCAGAACGGCGCCCAAGTGAACCTTCGACCCTACCCTCTTTCGTAGTGATTCTCTTGTTAAATCTTCATTGATTGCATTTATAATTTTTATTTGCATTCTCTTGTTAGATTTCAATATTTCATTATTTGTTGTCATCATTGTCTTAATTTTCCATGCGTCAAATCAAGTCTGAAAGAAAGCAAAGGAGAAAAGGTGATAAATAAACATACTTGCGAACTTCTGCCTCTCTGTTCAGAAGGAAGATCTGGGTTTGTAAAATCTCTGCCATCAGACGTAACAAATATCATTCTAAAAATTCCCTTAAATTCCTAAAGCATCAGCCATATCTAACGTCATCGGAAAGATGTTATCACCTCATTGACTCATTCGAGTAAATCAAATTGTTACATAATTAATTTAATAAATGTACAACTAAAGAATAAGCAAACATGGTCATGTTCAAACCACAATGAGAATCTGTAGCCTATTCAACGATGGAGCATAAAGTAAAGGACCATAGAATGACCTTCTAAATTACCTTAGTTCTTTTAAATGATAAAAAGAAAATGAGTGAAAATTTTACATAGGTTAATTATCAGAAAATACGGTCGAAACCCCGTATGAACATTACCTGGATCGGTCATTATTGTAGTTGACTTGCAACTCTGTAAGCCTGACATAAGAAAAACCACATTAGAAGAAATGCATCTACCACATGAAACTTTTTCCAACAAGAATTCAGAAAGATGGAATAAAGTTAAAACCTCTTACTTTGAGTACTGGATATCTAACTGACAGCAACCATCATATATATTCCTTCCCTGTAAAATGTACCGTATACTATTAGATACCTCAAAAAGCAAAATGTACACCATATATTCCGATAACCAAGAGAGATGCAGACATGAAGTGCACTCATCGCAGAAGCAGCACTCTTGCGTGTCTGATACTGAATAAGAGCTTGAAAACCTACATAAACAAGAGCAAAATAAGTCAAAAAGGCCTTTCATATAAAATTATGGTTATATATGTTTATCAGCTTATAGAAGTGTAGATGAAAGACTGAAATTGATGCAGAACCCAACAAACCAACTGAAGTCTTACAATCCATTTACCATTTAATGGTATCATGAGATGATGCTTTAATGTAAAAATATCATAAAAGCAAACCCGTTACAGAAGTATGTGCGTGAGAACTAACCGGCTGACTTCTGGAATGTGGCAATTTTCTCCACAAATCCATATGCAGAAAACACTTGATTGAGAACATCAACTGTCATTGGGTAGAGGACATTGTGTACGCTAACCAAAAGAATACGGTTAGGCTCTTCATCCTGCCAACAAAACAGGTTGAACAAAATGAAGCAACAAAAGATGCAGTATCTTTTTATGAGCATTTGTGGCAAGCAAACGTTACATATTTTACATTACCAAACACCCTATGTCCCTATAAAAAAAAACCTTGTAACTCAATACAACCACCAATACATGAAAACATTACCAGCATTTCACCGATATTTCTGCGGCTGTATGGCCTGCATCTATAACTAGTTTAACTACCATTATTTTAAAAATAGATTTGTAAATATATGCATCAGCAAATAGTGTGTATTTGTGGAAGAATATTTCATAAAAGAGAAGATAGAATAATAACATGAAAACTCGACTCAAATTCCAGACTGCAAGTAGAACTAAAATATTACCGTACAACTTTTGATAAACATTTTTTTTAAATTAAAGTCTTATCAGCCGCATCCTGTTAAGCTACATCTGTCTAATCCTGAGTTCCTGACACTGCCACCATAACCATAACCGCAACTGACCCACGAGCAATATTAATATTGTACTATGACAGCGCCTCAAAAATATATATCATCATTACTAAAGAATAATACTCTAGAAGGAAGTGTATCATAAATTAGTGATAATGGAAAAAGTATGTCAAACCTATTGAAAGTTTATCACCAGAACACATAATACTAGCAAGCTACACCAAGACCATATAACAACTCTGACCACGCAAGTAAAGTCAAAGGTGATAATGTATAGCCGTTGAAAATAAAATCAACGAACCATAATCGGTACTCACCATGTCAGTTTTACGCCCCTGATTTTGATCTGTTACGAGTTCCTGATGTGACGAAAATTGCATGTAAACATTCCGGCCCCTGCAAAGACACGGCATGGAATGGAAAATAAAGAACTAGACTAAGTACACTAGGGCAAAGAAGTAGTAACATCGTGTTGAGCGCAGGAGGGAGGGGGAATCCAATAAAGAAACGTAATAGACATAGGCTTCATTTTCTCACATGAGACCATTGATGTTTCGAATCTCAAGTAAATTATAATATCAATATTGCAAACGAACACGCCATATGGAGACTATAGAGGCATAAAAAAAATGTGAAATTGCAGGCATGTAATAGTACATAGCTATGTGCTATCATTATCTAACAAGTTGATCAAACGCAATCAGCTTGTGGGCAATCTAAAAATTACTATACAGCGGAAAAGCATGTGGAAAGAGACCAATGGACTAGTTGCTAGAAAGACTAACATAACCATTTACAAAAAGCATAATTACCGGACACTTGGCTGAGAATTTGTGAAGTAGTCCACCAGACTGATAGCTGCATCCAAATCCTGCATTTGCAGAAGTGCCTGTAACAGAAAGAATGCTATAACATCAATAAATTTATCGCCTTTTGCTCTTTCAAAATCAGTACCTCTGGAAGTTGCGTGTTGTCTACATCTCAGAGTCTTTGCCCCAAGCAAGCAGTGGATACCCCAAAACTAGGTGAGTCAGCTGGATATTTATCCCTCTGTCACATTCATATTGTCATCATTTAACTAGAGGTCATGCTATTAGCATTACCCCTTGACTTAGAGATAACACCTTCCCTTCTACGGTAGATTAATGACCAAGATAGTATCGGAAGTTCACTTTTTTGTTTTACTGGATACAAAAGGAAGGCCAAATTATTTTGGGATGAACACAAAAGGAAATAGAATCAGTATAAATGGGGTGGAGGGAGTACTTATAGCCAATTGCATCTACCTTTTCTTTCTACCGTCTCCTCCCATAACTCGATAAAATAATTATTTCACCATTTTTATTTGACATTTATGAAACCAAAATAACTACTCCCTCCTTTCAAATGAGTTCCATACGTTTAATTGAAATATATCTCGCATATATTAAACAAACGTATGGAATTCATTTAAATGAAGGAAGTACTCATTATAGTAATGAAATGTAACTCATAATGTGAGTGTGTGAAAATAAAAGCAGAAGGAAAATGTCGATAGCATTGCTCTTGTTTGTACTATTATCTCATTCTAGTAAACTATACGTCTATACCTATAAAACTTACAAAGCACAGCTCTTCCCAACAGCTTAAAATTCAATAAAAGAAGGAAAAAAAAAGTCGAAAATAGTAACCTGATTCTTGGTACGTAGCAAGACTAACTTGTCGACGGACCCAAATGGTTGAACTAACTGAAGCAAATCACTCTGCAGGTTCAAAATTCAAATAAATACAATCAAAATTACATTTCACACCAAACTTAATCACCAATATCCATGACATTAATGAAAAATCGACACACGCTTACCTCAGTAATTTCTTGGCCAACATTTCGGAAATGAACAACTTTAGAAGGTTCTGCCATTCTACCGTACAACTGCTCAACATACAATCACATAAATCACACAATCAATGAAAAATATCGACATTAAACTCGAAATAATTCAATCATTTTGCTTAAACACAGTAGCGGAGCTAGAGGGCTATCAGGGTGGTCGCTACCTCTAAACATTGGAAATTTTGAGATTTTTAATTAACATTTTCCGGGCTTATTCCATAGTAATCAGTAAGTCTTGCTTAAGACGGGTCAAATACTACCACATGGTAAACAAGTGGGGTGATTTGCTATGTATATAAGCCGTCTTAAGCTTAAGACGGATAGTACTCGTATTAAATGAGAAATTCAGTTCCTAACGACAAATTTTGGCTCCGCCACTGCTCAAACAACATCTAATCAAAGAATTATACAAAAACAACAAAACAAAAGAAAAAAAAATGCCCATCTCACCAATAAAAAAATGATCAGCAGGTTGATCAGTTAATACTTAATATACAAAAACCCGAAAAACGCAATAAATTATATGAACATTAAACAACGATAACAATATTTCCGATTTAAGGATTAAGTAAAAAAAAAAAAAAAAAAAAAACAATTGAGTAACAGTAATTAACAAAGAGAGGTGAACATGTTTACTTACAGCAAAAAAAAAAGGCCTGAAAAGGGGTGCTGAATAGGAATTAAAGGGATATATTAATCAAAAAGTGTTGATTATTATAATTATTTATTTATTTTACGGCCTATTGAAAATCTGGAAGAAGTGCAATCAAAATTGAGCAATTGAGAAGAAACTCAGAAAGAAAGGGAAAAGTTGAAAGTTTTGAAGCCCTAAAAATTACTGTACGACGTATTTAACTAACTGTATGGAGTTAATTGTGTGGTTACTTTATTTCGTGGCAAATTCTCATTAACACTGGTTTATGAATATTGTCTTGTACTCAAAACGGATTAAATATGTAAATATGACTTTATTATCATAAGTTTTTCTTTAATACATAACGGGTCATTTATATATCAAATCCGTGAAATCACATGAAATGTTGCCTACAAAATGACAAAAAAATTGTCCCTATTAGCACCATGATAGTAGAATTCGGATCCATTTTAATATTTAAGACGACTATTCGATCTTAAGCATGACTTATTGGTTTGTTATTTTATATGTCGGTTAGATCTGAATTTTTACAAAGAATTGTCTATTTAGTAGATCATAATATTTACCACATTTACTTAGCAATAGTAATAGTAATAGCTTGTATAATTGTATAAATATATCGCAAATATACTAACATAATGATGGAATAACACAACTCACAACTCTTCGTTTCTCAACCTTTCTGCTGTCTTCATCCTCTATTATCTCGAATTCAAAACTCGAACTCGATATTGGCTTTGCTTAACATGGTCAACGAACATTCAATAACAAAAAGATCACAACTCGCAGGCTCGCAGCCCTACATTGTTTCAGCATCCAAATTACACCGCTTACAATCAGACCTCAAAACGAAAACGAAAAACGGAAAAATGAAAACAATCTCAAATAATCTCTAATTTGTTAATCTAGAACTTCCGAGTCCCAAAATCGAGACCACCCTTGAGACATGTCTCCAATTTTGGCATCAAGCTCCTTAACTTTGTGCTTCCCCTAGTTTCAACTCTCAAGCAACACAGGCCAGTGCTCAAAAGGGGTTTATATGGGTCTTTTTTCATTCTTTCCACTAGAGATAATAGAATTGCACAAGTTAAGATATAACTCAAGACTCGAGTACGATTGAATTTGCAATAGCTTCAAAATTAAATTGAATGTTAAACTTTGCCCGAAAGTATAAATTGATTGAAGCATTACTAAAAACACACACACATATCACGTACATAACTACATAACTGGTACAAATATCAATATACGAGGGACACTAGTACGCGGTTTCAAACAAGTCATGCCGAGCAAGGATTTTCAACTCTGTCCGCATCAAATATACACAGGATCTCACAACATGTCTCTCTTCCGTCAACATCTGCAACTCGACAGATACTCTATCTACCTACACATATTACAAGCCAACAGCACAACCTTTACATAGGAAATAATCTTGTTCTTTGAAGCCACTTATATATGGAATTGATTTTGATTCAATGGGACGCTAATCGTTTCAATGGGATTCTGTCGTTCGGTCGAGCTAGTCTTTCTACAGGAGTGATCAGCTGTGGCATTGTCATTCCCCCAGAAACAATGATCTCTGAGAAATAGAAGATGAAGAGTAAGTGCAAATTAACTGAAAAACAGATGAGGTAGCTGTCACTAGCATCTCAGAATAAACCGAAGTGGTCATACAGCTCATAAAATTATTACGAGATTACGAGGTGGCTTTATGATAAAATGTATCATGAGATTGGCTCATATTTCCTAATAAATTGAATAGTTATTTTTTGAGCTAGTAGGTTACTTGGTATGTGAACAAAGTTTATGCCCCAGTTAAATGAATGTCTCGCATTGTATTAACATAAGACCGCTATTCAAGAGACTAATCGTCTCTTTACTATACTGAAATGAAACACATTGAAACAATAAAAGTTGTAAGAAATTGTGATTTGTGAGCTTAATCAGCTAAAAGGTTTCGCTTTGTCAGCTCTCACCAGAATTCTCAAACACACAAAATATAAAGGACTGGGAAAGAGTTGGAGGAAACAAACCTATGCCTTCCCGAATGGAGAGATTTGGTCGTATGATTTCTTTGGAGTTAACGAGGAAGATATCCCCAATATAAAGATGGTTGGTTGGAACAAAAACACTACACAACTCTTCATCACCTTCATCCCTCTGCCATCAGAAAAAATGGTTAAAAATTAAATTAAATTCTACGGCATTCATATATAAATGTAAAATGACCACCGCAAGTTTAATCATATGCCACTTCACCATCTACCCCATTGCCCATGGTATTAAATTGTGATAACAATCGCAATTGCAGTCACGGTCGTGAATCACTGATGCGATGGTACGTTCAATGTCGTGGTTTATCGCAGCTTGTTATTATATATACTAGTCATATAAGCCGCAACAGTCTAGTAATGATTATATTAGCCTCATTACGGCCAATTATGATCGATCAAATATCGGCCATTTTGGCAAAGATGAAATTCCTTTACATAATGGCTGCTAGCCTACTACGTAGACTTCCTGAGTCGTAGAGTAATGACCGGTATTTAATACCATGTAATATTTATGTTACTTAGACACTTTACTTGGCTGCCGTCAACACGACATGACACCACACTTCATTTTAGACTACAATATAAAAAAATTACGCACAAAATAGCCGTATCCGACGCTCTGACACATGTCGGACAAGACACTGTGTCATAGAGGCAAAGTAACACAGCCATGTATAACACAGAGGCCTAAAACAGGAAGAGGATGACAGTTAAGCCCATAAAAAACCACCTTTTAGCAAGAGACATCAAAATTAATAAATTAATAAAACAACACAAGTGCTTCTGCCTGAGATACCTGCAGAGTAACAGTTGACGTGATAAACCCGAATGCATATTCTCCAACACGTGGATGACTAATTATTGCTACCTCCTTAAAAGCAGTGGTATTTTGATCTGTCATAAGATAAAAACATCAAACATGACTGATGATGATTCAGCAGGTTAAACATCCAATGCAGTTAGATAATAAAAAACTTCAGCCAAAACGTTCCTGACTCCTTAGTTTGAAAAGGCACAAGGCGCATCGAGGCGCTAAGGTGTTGAGGTGATGGAGCGCAAAGCGCAAGGTGAAGATGCAAGCCTTTTAGACACGAGGTGCCTTATTTTTGGAACTTAATTTTATTTCCCAAATAAAATGTTGGGCAACAATACCCTTTTTAAGGTGTTTTCAAGTTGACTAACATCTATAGGAGTAAAATTTAGGAATAATGGGGAAAAGAAAAGGCATAGATAAAGATTTAGACGTACTAATGAACCTCGCGAAGTGAGCCGTATCTAAAAGGCGCACCTAAAGTGCACCAAGGCGTTTTGGATAGTGCACCAAGGCGTTTAGGATAGTGCCTCATCCGAGGCGCGCCTTTTCAAACTATGACTCAACGCCAACCTAATCAAAGTGTAAGCGAACACCATTGTATAAAACAGCTCAAGGAATAAGCACAATAGTCTTTCATGCTATGAATCTAGTATTATAGTAGAACAAAAGAGACATGATTACATGGATTTTCATTGCCTTTTATTTCTAACACCGGCGCCTGTAAACAAGCCAAACAGAGCCCCAGAGTTGAAAATCACTAATCAATTTAGGCTAACAAAAGAGTCCATGATATCAAGTATTACCTGGAGAAATTGCAGAGCTAATTTGCTTAGAGGCTGAATATATATGCCTAACAAAAGGCATCTTTTTAATAAGCCATTCCCCGATCCAAAAGACAGAAGCACCCAACCATGAGGAGACGAAGACACCAACAAGAAACACAAAAAGTAAAGAAGTGATAAAACCTAATCCTGCAGAGGAGGGAAAAGCGGAGGAAAATTGTCAACTAATGATATCGGTTAAGAATCGGGACATTACAATTTCCCATCTCTTTTCTAGTGATATAGACAAAAAGCAATCAGGTGATGCCTTGCCACTTAATAGCAATTAAAAAGTAAATACCTACAGCAATAACTATCTTACAAACCTGCTTAAATCACGCCCACAAACAAAAACCCATTAATAAAAGAAACACCAACAAACCCACATAAAAGATACACGTCCCAAAGTCAATAACCAGACATCTAGAGCAACTTAACTTATCTTGTAAGTTGTAGCGCTGCTACCATTAAAATATGTGTTAATTATGTCACCTCTCTTTGCTTAGGAAAAGATAGAAAGTAAATTTATCTTCCTGTCAAGGATTTGGGTATTTTAATTTTCATTAAAAAAGAGGTAATGTCTCCAATCTCCCAGCTCTAGTATTACAAGCCAGAAAACAGTCCAGTTAGGCAGCCATCAAAGCTAGTAGATATAACCACTGGCAAACCATAGAAGAGAATGTGGTATTACCAAATATCTCAATGCCGAGACTTTCATATAACGGGCTGAAAAATCCATCAACAAATTGAATAAACCACCAAGTAATGAAGAAGGTAACTGCAACTGGAAATAGTACTACACTGCAATGCAAATCCAAGAAGAAGTCAGGAGCATACATAAAATGCAAAAGTTTGAAAATTAAAGACATCAGCATATGGTTACCATCCAGTCATGAACTTTTTCGAAACCCAGCTTTGGAGGACATAACAGCATGCCTGCAAATAAAAACATCCATTAATTTACTCAAATAAAACAATGATTCTGAATAAATCCAACAATCACGATTACTGGAACAGAGCATAATTCAATATTCTCATGGCAGATTCACAAATATGATTATATTTTCCTATCTTGATTCTTGACGCTCCAAATTCCATGGAATCAAAGGCATTGTCATTCTTTGGTTGTGGATTAAGATGGAATAAGCAAAATGGCTCATTAAATTGTTTGTGCTCCTTTTTAATGTGAAGTATCAGACATCTTGTTGATGCAATTTTCATTTTGGGTCATTTGAAATCAGCATCTTTGTGTTGCTAGCACAAAGATAAGGTTGCGTACATATGACAACCCCCCCCCCCCTACCCGCAAGAGCCCCTAGAGCCCCTTAAGACACTGGGGTAATGATGTTTTTGTTGTTGAGTCTTGATTACTAAGCAAATAAGATGTGACTTGATGTGTTACTTGCACTTTGATAGAATGGTGGATCACGGTAAATATCAATAACGAACAATACAAATAGGACATAGAAAAATAATAGAGAGCATCTCCTTATATGAACTTGACAATCTTATTGCATTGCAATATCTAACATGACAAAGCATTATGGGGAATTAATAGCTTAAAAGCTACTAGATGAACAAGAAACTAATCAAATGACCTAATATATTTAAGTCTATAACTTTAAGCCCTTGTTTATTGAGCACAATGAACTATGCTTTCCAATAAACGATAATCTAATGAGATACCCTAAATAAGCTTAAAAAATATACATGGCCCGGAATTGCTGATTTTGTACACCCTTAGCAAGTTATCGGCGATCACTAAGCTACGGCTTCTAGTGCTATGAAAACAATGATGCTTTCCTTCTCCATACAAACACCAGAGAATTCCTGTCATTCAAAGTTGGAGCTCTGAGTAGTACTCTTCAAACTACCTTAAAATTCCACAAAACCGATGATATTCACCTAAAACTTGTATTTACTACTCTCAACTTGCTTATATCTGCTCAATCCTTTGATCCACCTTGCACTACTATAAGATACTCACAGTCATCTAATTGCATCAAAATGGCTATTAAGCTTGTACGTGTTGTGAAAATTATAACCAAGAGACTATTAAGACTCGATGAGCTAGTTCAAGACTTCCACAGTTAAACCTGTTCTAGTGAAACAATTGACTTGGTTTACTATCATAGTGACTAAGCTCATTTGAATAACTAACAATCAAAATTCACGATTGTAATTATTATTCCCTTTTCTTTTGAGCAAAAGAATTAAGAAAATGAATTTGAACCATACAAAACACACTTCCACGCATAAAATTGATTTTGGACCACACTAACACTTACCAAATAAGGAAAGAGAGAACAAAAGGCAACTTGAATGGAAAAGGAAATAGGGAACAATAGGGCGACTTGGAGGGAGTATTATTATTTTCACTTGATTCTAACTTAATCGCAAATTATTTCCCTAACATTTGAAGCTGACCTATACTTCACATTATTCCGGAACATCATTGTCGTTGTCCTCATCAACCAACCAACCAACCAAACAGACGATAACGCATAAAATCAACGCTACAACTCTCGCATAATCTCATCGACTTCATCATTATAGTTAGTAAGCACATCTGAACACCTAACTAACAAAAATCACGATTCCAATTCCAAAAAGTAACTATTAACTTCAATTCATTCTAAATATTCACAAATTCTTTTCCTTATCAACCGAGGAATTGAAGGAACAAAATAGCAATAATTCTTGCATAAATTAGGTATAATAGCGCCGCATTTACCTCGAAACAATCGAAATCAAAACCTAATTATAAAAACAGTGAGGAAATAATGAAATTGAGCAATAAAATTAAGGAAATAGAAAGAGAAAAAGGAAGGAAACCTCGCGAGGAGTAGGATTAGGAGAAGTGAGAGGAGCTTTAGCGGGATCTTCGGGATCGCCATGGCTTAAGGGAACTGAAGTTGACTCCTTTTCTTCCGCCATTGTTGTTCAAGAAAGAAAGCTTAGTAAACGTTGACTGCTGAAGAAGAGTGATAAGTGTAAAAAACTCCGCCGTCGTCGGCGTCGTTGTCGGCGGCGGCGGTGACTTTTTGTGAGGTTAGATAAGTAGTTTGGTAGGGGCTGTTACGAGTATTATTATTACTATTATTATTAGTATTATTAGTATATTAGTATATTAGTATTATTATAATCAGTGTTTGCTTACGAAGCAAGTGAATATGTTATTTTAGAGGATTATAATGGTGAACACAAATTCTCATTTGTGACGGACATTATCCGTCGCAAGCTTAAGACGGATACCATATTCTCTCACAAAATACCCATCAAGGGTGAGTGGAGAAGCACATGGGAGGTGCCCACCTTGTCCCCTCTACCCATTTCCTCTCACAAAATACTCGTCGCAAGATCCGATCCGTCGCAAGCAAGACCTACTCAATGGTGAAATGATATTATCCTTTGGAATTATGACAGCTATTGCTTTGCCTTTATACAGTTCACACTACACTTGCGCTTTTTGTAATTTTGTGAGGTTTTTTAGTGTAGATTTTTTTTTAAGTGTAGATTATGTTAAGGGTTGTTTGAGTATACGCAAATTGTCTAAAAAGGGGTCATATTCGTCATAAACTGAAGACGGTCAAATACCATGACTAAGAAAAAAAAAATTAAAAGCTAGCAAATTATTTGTCCTATCTAATCATGTGGGATAATATTTGACCCGTTTTATTCTTAAGACGGATATACCCGTCTTAAGAAAGGCCTATTGCTGAGTATAATTGAGGGGGTTTTGATATAGGATCACTGGAAAAATGTGTTCTACATTTATCTTAAGATCCTACCTTCGTACATTACATTAACCGTTATTTTACATTATTTATCAGTTGTGTTTGTCCAATATTATTCATTGACAACATCGAAAGAAATAAAATATTATCAAATTTACGTGGCGGAGGCACTTAATTTTGTGTATTGCACTGATTTTCTCATTTCTTTTTCATTTTCATTCAATATTTTGACTGAGGTGGTGTGTATAGACCGATGATGGAAGGTGGTGTGTATCGGCCAGTGATAAACTTAAAAGCAAGATTTTGACTAGGCTCATTGTAGGTCGTACTCTATTCTACCTGTAGGAGTCATGCTCTACAAATATCTTTAGAAGACGTTTTGGGGACCGAGAATAAAGAACGAGGTTGCGGAATTCGTGACTCGTTGTTTGACTTGTCAAAAGGTCGAGATTTAACATACAAAACCTCAAGGGAATGTGCAGTCTTTAGAAATTCCAGAGTGGAAATTGAAATCGATGTATGTAAATTTTATTGTAGGTTTGCTAATAACTCAAAAGAGGAATAACATTATTTGGGTTATAGTGGATCGTTTAACCAAGTCCGCTCACTTTACCCGATGAAAGGCACTTGGAACAAGATTGAGTTGGCAAATGCATATCGGACACATGTATTGAAGTTAAGTGGTATGCCGAAGGATATTTATCGGAACGTGAGGCGATGTTCATCTCAAGATTTTGACAATAGTCGGTTTTTTATCCGGCAACCAACGGGCAAACGGAGAAAACTATTTGAATTTGGGAACACATGTTTCGTGCTTGTATAGTGGAGTTTGGTGGCTCATGGGAAGATGGAATTCTCTAACAACAACAGCTTCCATGCAAGTATAGTTAGGGATGACGCCATCTGAAGCTATATATGGAAATAAGAGTAGAAGTTTAGTATGTTGGGACGATAGATCAGAGGCGGTAGTGTTGGGTCCGAAGATGATACAAGAAATGGCGGAGCAATCAAGTGAAGTTAATAAGGCTCAAGATGAAGGTGGCTAAAGACCGGTAAAAGAGTGATATCGACCTACGCTGTCGTGACATCGAGTTTGAGGTAGGAGATAGAACTTTGTTGAGGGTATCACCCATTAGAGAGGAGATGAGGGTTGGAAAGAGGGGGGAGTTGATGTAATACCTGTGTCTTTCAAGGGTTACTCAATTGAGTTTAGAGTGTACTTGACCGAGTAAAGGAGACACTCGATCAAATTCGGTTGGTACTCAGTCGAGTGAGTCGAGTATATGGTGTACTCGGTAGAATAAGGTGCCACTCGACCGAGCCGGGGGGGGGGGGGGGGGGGGGGGGGGGGGGGGTTGAGTAGTATAGGATTGCCCTATGCGTTTTTAATCGACCGAGTAAGTTAGTGACTCAGTCGAGTGAGCTAGTTACTTGACCGAGTAAGTGTCTGATTCAACATTCCTTATTTTCTCCGTCTAGCTTTATATTTTATACAGTTAGGATCTTTATTCTTTCCTACTCTTTTATTCTTCATATTAGTAGCATGAAACCTCTCTCTAAACTATTTAATCATCTTTTAATCATCTCTATCAATCTCTAAACCACTCTTTAATCTCTCCTTGGGAATTTGTTGAGTATATTGTTATTCCTCGATCTCCTTGTTCTTCTTTTGGTAAGATACCCTTATCTTCTATCTTTAGTTTACCTTTCTTCATCTTTTAGGCCAGGTTTTGGGTAATTAGATTGATTATGTTAATTATATTGATTATAGGGATGAGATTAATTAGGTTTGTTAGATTAAATGGAGTAGACTAAATTATATTGTTTATCCTAAGTTGGATTGATATCTTAATTGAGATTATTGTTTCTAGTATAGAATTTGGGGGAAATTGCTAGAGATTGTAGAAATAGAGGATAATTGATATGATTTGTTGTTGGAATTGCTAGCTTAGCTTTTACAGCAAATCAGGGCTTACTCAGCGAGTAGAGTTGGTACTCAGTTGAGTACAGGAACACGAGCGATCGAGTAGCCTAGGCCACTTGATTAGGTGGGCATCTTTCGAGCTTTTGGGTTGGACCCTGGTCGATTTTACTTGACCGTGTAGGGTAGGTACCCGTTCGAGTAGGGTTACTCCACCGAGTAGTGTTGAGTACTTGATCGAGTTTTGAGCCACTCGAACAAGTGGAGATCCCACACGACCGAGTGACTATGTTTTCCTTTGCATTTACTTTGTCTCTTGGGCAAACTTGATAACATGTTAGGCTTGTGTTTACCTTTTACCTTGTTTTGAAGATGCTGAAGAAGGCAGCCGCTAACCCCTACGAATCTATGGGTACCGCGGAGATGAGTTATCTCGTAGAGCAAAACGCGACCTTGACCGAGGCATTGTGTGGGGTGGGAAAGCTCAATGAGAAGGTTATGGATGCTACATCGACGAGTTCCGCTATCGCAAGACATGGGCATACAAAATATGAAGGATCGGGAGCCCCAAAGCTCCAATGGACCCGAAAAATGGATAACATTTTCGAAGTCACCCTATCCCCCAAATCCATGAAAGTGGATCAAGCGGCGTTTTACTTGAGCGATGATATGTCTAGTTTTTATACAATTTTACTCCCTAACTTAGCTCGATTTTACATGATTATTATACTTTGTTTAGTATTTTTGTGAGCTAATTACGTGTTCGAGATGCATTGCTCGTTTTTGCTATGTTTTGTAGGAATCTAAGCATTTAGAGGCTTTTTCCTAACACAATTAGCAAGCACCAAAGTCCAACAAGCTAATGGAAGCAAAATGGACCATGAAAGCCAAACATGAAGATTAGTGAAATGGATTGAAATGCAAAACCAAAAATGAAGCCCAAAGCAAGGAGTCCACAAACTCAAGCATAGGATGCTCCTTTGGATGCTCAAGGAATCCCAAAACTATGCAATTAAACGGAGAATTAAGGTGCTTAAAGGCATAGCTTAGGATTCCTTAAGCATTAAATGGAGCAATTAAGCTAATGTACCCGGATTAAGGAAACCCCGATCGGGGTTTGGCTTCTGTGATCACAACCGTTTCAAGTCCCTCTCCCTATATAAAGGAGAGGGATTTCGACACTTAGGGATATCTTACACACATCTTTTTCACACATCTTTCATAGCTTTTCTCATATCTTTTCATCATATTTTCTTTAGCTTAAGCACACAAGTTTTTCTTAGTTTCATAATTAGTTAAACATTTAGTTATTACTTTGTTCAAACATTTGGTTACATTTCAAAGTTGTATTGAAATCTTTCCATTCAAGTATTTGGGTTATTTGTTCTTCATTTCTGAGTTATATTTTTCTATTGCGGTAATCCTAATTCTAGTTTTATGTTAGTATTTATTTCCGTCATTTACCTTACAAATCATTTAGTTAATCGTAACATTAGTTAATCATAGTTTCATTGTTTTCTACATTAGAATTGTTAGTTTCATTCACTTAGTGTGGCACATTTTATTAACAAGTTGTTTTCCTTTATAACTTTATATTCATCATGCTTATTATATCAAATACTACTAGTTTAAACATCAACATTAGTGAGTAGTTTCATTTGTCTAGGGATTAAGGAAGTCATGCATAATTAGTAAGTTGTAAATGTTAAAATAAGGATGACTAATATTGGTAAATTGTTTCTATCACATGCTTGTATTGTTTTGTTAATCTTTGTTATTTGGCCAATTGCATTGATTAAATTTGTTAATTCATTCTACAAGTCGAGAGGCACAAAATCGGATTAGACTAAGCATGTGTAGTAGGACGACTCTAGTCACAACGAAAGTTCTTTAGGACTCGACCTAAGGTTGACACTAATATCGAGAGATGAGTGTCTTTAGCCTAAACAATTAACAATATTAAGAACTCCTATGTTTAACATGAGCATTTACATATTTGCATGAGTGACCCGACTCCCCTAAACTATTTTAATATTATTGATTTGCATCATAGTTAGCAAAACATCAAACCAAACCAAACCGTGAAACCGACTTGATAGTAGTCCATTCATAGCATTTCATAACGAAATTCCTGTCTCCTTGTGTTTGACCCCTCGTACTACATTTAATTGTGTCTAGGGAAATTTATCTTTGCATAGGTGTGCGATATATCCTATCAAATTTTGGCGCCGTTGCCGGGGACACGGTTTTATTTCGTCTTTGATTTGTAGACTTCTATCATTTTTTCTCTTGTCTTTAGGAACACTTGTTCCTTGAGACCGTACTTACAATTTCCTTGAAGATTGTTGCCTTATGCCCAGGTCTTCTTGTGAGGAAAAATTACTTTCACCGGATTCCGAGCCCGGGAAAACCTTTCGTAGAAGACGACGCTTTTGGAAAGAAGTAAAAGACGCCTCTTCTCCCGTGCAAGTTTGAAAGTGCCAGAAAGTCTTACTTAGATGATATGGAAAATATTGAAAGAGAGGAGGTTTCTAGTTCATCATCATCATTACCACCCTCACCAACTAGGAGAATGGTGAAACTTTCCGATCATTCCAAGCCCACCGCGGTTATGCTTCCGGCCGGTATCACCACCACTCAAATTACCGCCCCGGAATTCGAGATCAAACCAGCTTTTATTACCCTTATGGAGAGGAAGCAATTTGGGGGAAGTCCTTTGGAGGATCCCAATTTGCATGTTCAAAACTTTTGTGACTATTGCTCCATGATTCGCCAAACGGGTGTCAAACAAGCCCAAATTAGGGAAATACTTTTCCCTTTCTCTTTGAAGGGCAAGGCAAAGCTTTGGATCAATAGCCTTGATCGTGCCACCATGGGAGTAACAAATTGGGAGACATTGACTCTTGCTTTCTATCAAAAGTTTTTTCCACCCGAGAAAACTCAAACTTTGAGGAGCCAAATCACGGGATTTCGTCAACAAGCTCTTGAGAGCTTATATGAAGCTTGGGAGAGGTACAAGGAGCTCCAAAGGCAATGCCCACACCACGGGTTGGATGCTTGGTTCCTTGCCATAACATTCTACAATGGGTGTTGTGCCGAATCCCGAAAAATTCCGCCAACAATGGGCGTTTTCAAGAAATTGACACGGATATTGCTCATGCTACCATTGAATCGATGGCGATCCACGATGCCCAATATGTTAATTCTCGGAGTGCACCCATCCAAGGAGGAGAGGTAGTTGCCGACACTAGCATCTTGAAGAATCAAATCCTTTTGCTCCAAGAAAAGTTGGAGGCTCAACAGGCGGTTTATCAACTCAATGTCGTGTCTTCTGCTAGCCAAATTGTTGTTTGCGAAAGTTGTGGAGGTGCGGGTCATTTCTCCAATGTATGTCAAGCTACTATGGAAGAGGTATGTGCTTTTCAAACTTTTAAACAAAGTTCTTATCCACCGGGTACCTTTTCCAATACTTACAACCCAAACACAAAATTTCACCCTAACTTGTCCTACAAAAGCAACAATGTGCTCAATCCTCAACCCCAACAAAATTGTGTGCCTCAAGCTCAACAAAATGCCTATGTCCCACAACAAAGATTCAATTATCCACCGGGTTATCAAAATCAAAACTACCAACAAAGACCACCAATCCAAAACTCCCAACCAAACCAAGTTCCACCACAACAAAATGTCCAACAACATTATTAAGAACTCAAGTTCTTAGTAGTACAATTAGCTAAGACTCAATCGGACATGTTGGCTCAATTTCAAAAAAATGATCAAAGCCATGGTTTCGCAATCAAAATGCTAGAGCAACAAATGGCTCAACTAGCCACTTCTAGCTTTCAAATAAGACCGGGTCAATTACCACCTCAAACTGAGCAACCACATGATACTCTCAATGCAATCACCTTGAGAAGTGGTACAAAGTATGATGAGCCACACATGCCCAAAGACAATAAGGAGGTGCTTGTTGAGTTGGAGGTGCTTGTTGAGTTGGAGGTTTTATCCAGTGGTAAGAAAGATGAGGGTATGCCCAAGAAGGTGGATGATCCTATTGTGGTTGAGCAAGTTAAAGATGTGGAGGATGTTCCTCCAACTAAGGTTGTTGAGACAAAGAAGCCGAAAAAAGTCAAAGTGCCTTTCCCTCATAGATTAACAAAGCATCACAAGAACACTCAATTCGGTAAATTCATGGAAGTTGTGAAGAACCTCCAGGTAGCTGTTCCTTTTACCGAATTAATCACTCAAATTCCGCCGTACACTAAGTTCATGAAAGACATTTTAACTAAGAAAAGGACTTTTGACGAAGTTGAAACTATAGCCTTCACCGCCGAGTGTAGTGCTCTTTTGCAAAATAAGTCCTTTCCTAAGTTAAAAGATCTCGGTAATTTTTCCATTCCATGCACAATTGGTACCTATCAAATTGATAAAGCTTTATGTGGTTTAGGTGCTAGTGTAAGTGTCATTCCTTACTCTATTTGTGCTAAGCTTAATGTGGGAGTCTTGAAATGTACTAGTGTCACTTTGCAAATGGCGGATCGTTCTATAAAACGCCCTTTGGGAGTTTTGGAGGATGTTCCTGTCAAAGTTGGTAAAAATTTTATTCCGGTTGATTTTATTGTTCTTGACATGGCCGAAGATGCCCAAATCCCAATCATTTTGGGAAGACCCTTTTAACATATCGCGGGCGCGGTAATTGATGTCAAGAATGGTAAAACTACATTGGAAGTGGGTGACGATAAGGTCACATACAATTTGAATAGTGCCATGAAGAGTCCAATGTTAGAAGAGTCTTGCTTTTCTATTGATGTTTTGGATGTTGTTGACCTTGTTATAGACGACTCTATCTCTCGGTCTTTGGTTAAAGACCCATTGGAGGCACTCTTGCTATTAGAATCATTTGCAGGTGATTATGAGATCGGGAATGAGGAGATGAATGCTTTAGAGAATGAATTGGATGGATAAGAGTTATCATTGGAGGAGAATCACACTTTGTAGGTTTGGTTTCTACACCTCAAGACCTTGAGGTACAAAAACCCGAACTTAAACCCCTCCCTTCTAATTTGAAGTATGCTTTTCTAGATGATGAGGAAATGTGTCCGGTAATTGTTGGTGCTAATTTGAGTGAGAGTCAATTGTCTTCATTGCTTCATGTTTTAAAACCTCACAAGAAAGCTATTGGCTATAAACTAGATGATTTAAAGGGCATAAGCCCCGAGTTTTGCATGCATAGAATCCATCTAGAGGACGATCATAAACCATGTGTCCAAGGTCAAAGACGACTAAATCTTAACATGCAAGAAGTGGTTAAAAAGGAAGTGATTAAATTGTTAGATGCGGGAATTATTTATGCAATTTCCGATTCCAAATGGGTGAGTCCGGTCCACGTGGTTCCTAAGAAAGGAGGAACTACCGTAGTCAAAAATGATAAAAATGAACTTATTCCGACTAGGATTGTAACGGGTTGGAGAATGTGTATTGACTATAGGAGATTGAATTTGACCACCAAGAAAGATCACTACCCTTTACCTTTTATTGACCAAATGTTGGAGCGGTTGACATGTCATAAGTATTTTTGCTATCTTGATGGATATTCCGGGTTCTTTCAAATACCCATTCACCCGAATGACCAAGAGAAGACCACGTTTACTTGTCCCTATGGTACCTTTGCTTACCGTAGAATGCCTTTCGGTCTTTGTAATGCCCCCGCCACTTTCCAACGTTGCATGATAAGCATTTTCTCCGACCTTATCGAGTCTATCATGGAAGTGTTTATGGATGATTTTAGTGTTTATGGTTCCTCATTTGATGCTTGTTTCGCTAACTTGTCTAAAGTGTTGAAGCGTTGTGAAGAGGTTGACTTGGTATTGAATTGGGAAAAGTGCCACTTCATGGTCAATGAAGGGGTGGTACTTGGTCATATTATCTCGGAAAGAGGAATTGAAGTGGATCGTGCTAAGGTCCAAGTTGTTGAGCAACTACCTCCACCGGTAAATGTCAAGGGAGTAAGGAGTTTCTTAGGCCATGCGGGTTTCTACCGCCGTTTTATTAAAGATTTTTCTAAGATTGCCAAACCTCTTACGGAGCTTCTTTTAAAAGATGCTCCCTTTGTGTTTACTAATGAATGTCTTGAGTCTTTTACTAGGATCAAGAAGGCTTTGATTTCCGCACCTATCATCCAATCACCGGATTAGAACTTACCATTTGAGCTCATGTGTGATGCTAGTGACTATGCGGTAGGTGCCGTGCTAGGACAAAGGAAGGACAAGGTTCTCCATGCTATCTACTATGCTAGCAAAACCTTGGATGCGGCTCAAATCAACTATGCCACCACAGAGAAGGAGCTACTTTTCATTGTCTATGCCTTAGACAAATTTCGCTCTTACTTGATTGGTTCCAAGGTCATTGTTCATACCGATCATGCCGCTCTAAAGCATCTCCTAGCCAAACAAGAAGCTAAGCCAAGGTTGATACGATGGATCTTGCTCTTGCAAGAATTTGATCTTGAGATTAAAGACAAAAAGGGGGCTGAAAATGTTGTTGCCGATCACTTATCCCGCTTGAGGTTTGATAATGGAGGTATTGATATACCTATTCATGATTCCTTCGTCGATGATGCTCTAATGATGTTGGAAGCCAAAACTCCTTGGTATGCCGACATAGCCAACTTTTTAGTTGGAAAGGAATTGCCGCCTAGCCTTTCATATCAACAAAGGAAGAAGTTCCTACACGATGCAAAGTTCTTCCTATGGGATGATCCATATCTTTTCAAACATTGCTCCGATGGGCTATTTCGGAGATGTATCCCACATTGTGACGTGAAAGGGGTGCTAGAAGGATGTCATTCTTCTCCTTATGGTGGTCACCATTAGGGGTGGGCATCGGTCCAAAACCGGACCGGACCGGACCGGAACCGGTTTGGACCGGAACCAGAATTGATAAAAAATCGGGACCGGGACCGGACCGGATTACAAAAATTCCGGTCCGGGACCGGTCCGGAAAAATTCCGGTCCAAGACCGGACCGGAATTTAGACTATATGCCCACTTTTTTATAATTCCGGTCCAAAAAATTCCGGTCCAATGGACCGGATCGGACCGGTTAGACCGGAATAAAATAAAATTTATAGAAAAAAATCAAATATTAATAATTCCGGTCTTTCCGGTCCAATCCGGTCCGGACCGGAAAATACCGGTTCGAGACCGGACCAGACCGGAAACCGGAATCTTAAAAAATGATGGACCGGAGACCGGACCGGGATTTTTTTTTCCGGTTCCGGTCCAGTCGATTCCGGTCCGGATCGGTCCATTTTTCCGGTTCAGACCGGATTTTGCTCACCCCTAGTCACGATGGACCATCCAAGACCGTTGGAAAGGTGATGCAATTCGGTTTCTATTGGCCAACTATGTTCCAAGATGCCAAAGCTTTCGTTACGGCTTGCGATGCTTGCCAAAGAACGGGTTCTATATCGAGGAGGCATGAGATGCCTTTAAATGGTATCTTGGAAGTAGAGGTATTTGATGTTTGGGAGATTGATTATCAAGGACCGTTTCCTTCTTGAAAAGGGAATCGGTATATTTTGGTTGTCGTTGATTATGTCTCTAAATGGGTCGAGGCAATAGCTACTCCAACAAACGATGATCGTGCCGTGGTTAACTTTTTCAAGAAGATCATATTTCTGAGGCTTGGGGTCCCAAGAGCGGTCATTAGTGACCGTGGTACTCACTTTGGTGAGAAAAAACTTGATACCTTATTGGAGAAATATGGGGTCTATCATAGAAGAGGCTTAGCTTGTCATCCACAAACTAGCGGCCAAGTGGAGGTTTCGAAGCGTGAGCTCAAGTCCATACTCAAGAAAGTTGTTGCCAAGTCACGAAAGGATTGGAGCATGAAGCTTGATGATACCTTGTGGGCCTACCGTACCGCATATAAGACACCTATTGGTACTTCACCGTATAGGTTTGAACTGAAACCTCTACAAGAATAGGGGCTTTCAGAGCTCAACTCATGTTGCAAGGTTGGTCTATGGAAAGGCGTGTCATCTCCCCGTTGAGATGGAACATTGATAGGCTATCGCACACCTAATCAAAGATAAATACCCTAGAGATAAATGAATGTAGTAATAGGGGTCGAACACAAGGAGACGGGATTTGCTATACAAGTTGTTATGGGGTGAATTCTATCAAAGTCGGTTATCGATTGGTTTTGTTGGGTTTATGAAACAACAATAATAATAAAGGAAGAGTCTAGGGAGGTCGGGTCACACATGCAAATTATGTAAATGCTCAAGTCAAACTAGGAAATTGATGATAACGATAATTGTTTAGGCTAAAGACACCCACCTCTCGATATTAGTGTCAACCATAGATTGGGTCCTAACGAACTCTCGCTATGGCTAGGTCGATCTACTAACACATGCTTAGTCTAATATAATTCCGTGACTCTCGACTTATAGAAAGAATTAGCGAATATAATCAAGGATTGTGATCAATAATCAAAGACAAACAATACAATGGAAGCATGTGATAGAAACAACTATTTGATATCATAACATCTCAATTCAACAATTGCAAATATTATTTATGCATGACTTCCCTAATTCCCTAGACAAACTAACTACTCTTGGATAATGATAACTAATCTAATGACAAATGATAAGTAAACATGATAACTAACTAATAATGGAAATGACAAAGGAAATAACAAAATAATACAAGAAATAGAATTACCTTAACAAAGGAAATGAAACTTGGAATTGAAGAACACAATGGAACCAAATAAATTGCAAATGAACTTGTAATATAATTTGAAATACTTAAAGGAATTATTTGTAACAACTAATGGAAACTAAACTATTCTAAACCTAATCTAATGACTAATGATGTTGTGTAAAAGAGTGTTTTCTAGAGTGTAAAATGATGTACAAGATTATAAAAAAAGATTGCCTCTAAGTGTCGAGGTCCCTCTCCTTTATATAGGGAGAGGGACTTGAAACGGAAGATTTCACAGAGGCCAAACCCCGATCGGGGAATGGAAACCCCGATCGGGGTTTCAGTAATCCGGCTACAATTGCTTAATTACTCCATTAAATGCTTGAGGAATCCTATGCTATGCCTTTAAGCTCCTTAATTCTCTGGTTAATTGCATAGTTTGGCATCCCATGTGCATCCAAAGAGCATCCCTATGTTGAGTTGTGGACTTCTTAAGTTGGGCTTCATTTTGGTTTCTCATTTGTACACCAAACCATTTTACAAGTCTTCATGCTTGGGCTTGTCATTCTCCATACTATCCTTCCATGTCTTCCATTAGCTTAGTGAACTTTGATGCTTGCTAATGTGCTAGGAAAAAGCCTCTAAATGCTTAGATTCCTACAAAATATAACAAACACAAGCAATACACCTAGAACACGTAATTAGCTCACAAATATACTAAACAAAGTATAATAATCATGTAAAATCGAGCTAAACTAGGGAGTTAAACTATATATAAAATGGACTCATCAAACATAAAGCTTATTAGGCAATCAAGGAGCTCAACATGGATTCCAAGTTGAGTGGTGAAAATCGGATGTTACAATTGAATGCACTTGATGAGTTCCGTTTACAAGCTTATGAGAGCTCCCGTCTTTACAAGGAGAAAACAAAGAGATGGCATGATAAGAGGATTTTGAAGAAGGAGTTTCAAATCGGTGATAAGGTGTTGCTGTTTAATTCCCGACTCAAGCTATTTCCGGGAAAATTACGATCGCGGTGGTCCGGTCCATATACCGTCACAAATGTCAACAAGTTTGGTTCCGTTGAAGTGATGACCACTAGTGGCAAAAAATTTAAAGTCAATGGCCATCGTTTGAAGGACTACCATGAGAATGCGATCGTTGGGATAATCGAGGGAGTTCGCATGGACGCTTGAACCGACTCAAGCTTCATACGCCGTGCGGGACGTTAAACCAGCGCTTCTTGGGAGGCAGCCCAAGCTTTTATTTGCTTTCCTTTTATTTTCTTTATTTTCTTATTTTCCGTAATTTCCCCTTTTTTTTTAGACTTGACGATGTTTCTTTTTGATTTTTAGGTGAAAATTGAAGACGAGAAGAGTCGATAAGGAAAATCACGCATCCCCAAGCATGGAAATCCGTTCGGGGAATTAATAATACGAAACACGGGAAAAAAAAGTCAGGAACTTATAGGGGCCAAACCCCGATCGGGGTTCCCATGCCCCGATCGGGGTTTCAATATTCTAGGCGTCTGACTTTTATTCTGTTTTGTACGCAATTCACATTTCACCATTCCTCACACACCAACCCAACGGTACTCTTTCTTCCTCTATTTTCTTCATTTTCTCACTTAAAATCCAAGGAAACATCAATTTCTTCATTCATTTGCAAGAATCATTCACTCATCACCATCATCAAGTAAGTTTTGCCTTCATTCCTCTCTAATTTCATCCATTTCAATCGATTTAATCAAGTTTATCAAACCCTAACTCAAATTGGGGGAAATTGATTTTGTGCTTCATTATGCTAAAAATTGATTGTCTTGTGCTCTATTGATGTTTGTAGGATGAATTAGCTTACTAATTTGTTCTATTATTGTTATTTTGATGGATTTTAGTAGCCTTAGGATGAAATTTTGTCTTAAAATTTCAGAAAAATGGCACCTAGAAAAGCGCATACCCAAGGTGCTCCAAAGAGAAGAAGAGGTGATGCGGAATCCTCCCGAGCTGCGGAGGATGTTGAAATCCCCGATGTACCAGAATGGCATGATGATGATTATCCCCGAGTGGTCTTTAGTGATTAAAAACAATGGGATAATTGGGTCCTCCTACGCTCCAAAGGTATGAAAGCAACTAAGTTTATCAATCACGCTTCTTTGAAAAGAATCGGAATTGATAAACAAGTTAAGGCTTTATTTAAAAATCTTGGTATGATAGCTTGTTACAAAATGGATTATCTAACCTTTCCCGAACTCACATTTGAGTTTTTGAGTTCTTTCGAGTTTCATAAATCAAAATGTGAAGGGTTTGTCCATTTTGTATCATTCCGATTGTTTAATAATGCTTATCGTATGGAATTGTCGGACATTGCTAAGATTTTTGCTTTACGATGTGAGGGTTTGTGTACCGAATCACCCAAAGATTACCTACCCGAATTGACTTGGGCATCCATTTCTCACTACCCATTCACTGTTTGGGATCATAAAAAGCCTTTTTGAGCCAGTTACAAACACGTAACAATTGAAATCATAAACCCCAGCTTATGAGCTGTTGGAAAGAATGCGAGGGCCCCCTGCTCCCTCCTAGGGGTGAGCAAAACCGGATATCCGATACGGTTTTCAAAACCGTATCGGATATCCGGTTTTAAAAATCTCAATTTTGAGTATCCTTATCCGATACGGATTTTCCGTATATCCGGAAACCGTATATCCGGTATCCGGTTTTTCATTTAATTATGTAAAATTTTATGTCTTATTTTTATTTTTTTTGTGATTTTATGATTTTTCTTAATAAGTTAAAAGAGTATCACATATTATAAGAATAAATAACTTAAAAATGTATAAAAGTAATAAGATTGAGTCGCGGATATACTCGACGTTTAGTGGTTTTATGATTTTATTTTTATATTTTATATTAAAAATAGGAACCGTATCGGAAACCGTATATCCGGTTTCAAATTTTGCCGATACGTATCCGATACGGTTTTTTATAAACCGTATCGTATATACGGAAATTCGTATCGGATATACGGAAATCCGTATAATTGAAACCGTATATCGTATCGGATACGTATAATAAAACCGTATCGTATATTTTTGCTCAGCCCTACTCCCTCCCTCCTGGTGCCCGGTAACACCTGAAGGCTCAAAAAACGAGTTTTCGGAGTTGCTCCCACTGTTTGGGATCATACCCCTCACCAATACATCCATTACCCCGAAATTCGCATTTGGCAACGATTTATGGGGTGGACTTTCTTTGGGAAAAATGAGCCTCACTCGGTGAGGAGTATCGAGATCGAAATTTTAGGTGCCTTTCTTAATGTAAACGGTGATGCCGAGTGGGAAATGAATATTCCTTACACATTTGCTAGCCACTTGACCAAACAATGTAATACAAAAAATAGGTCCATTGTTTTGGGTGGGTTGGTTACTAGAATTGCCCATAGCGTTTGTCGTTTCAACCAAGATACCACCGATTTGGTTCCTTTGGAGAGTCGGGAAAGGGGGGATGGACTTGATTATGACTATTTCCTATCTTGTAATTGGTTTCGGAGCTCTCACCCGGATATGATTTGGAAGATTGGTAATCAAGATTCTATTACACTACCGGGAGAGACGCGAGAGCTTCAACCTTTGGTCCATACCAAACCCCAACGTGATAATTGTCCCTTTATTCGACCCACTTACCATTTGCCACTTAGAGGTGAGCGAGCTACCATCGTTGACCGTCGTGCACGAGTTCCACCAACTCAAGCACGTCATTCCACATCTAACGTTGGTGTGACGGATATGATGCGTGACCTTAGTCTTAGTATTAATGATATTCGTGATGATCAAAGGCTTGTATTGTATCCTATTTATGATCACTTTTCTAGGCAAGGGGTGATTCGACCCGAGGGACCGCACCCATCTTTTTATCATTATCCCTCGGATGGATTCCCTCCTCCTAACCATGATGCAGGTACTTCTACTCACTATGATGCCAGTCCGGATTTTTGGGGTTCGGATTATGGAGTTGAAGCATTTCAAGGAGGCTATGGTGGTGGTTATGATGGTGCTTATAGTAGCTATGGAGAGGGCCTTGGAAGTGGGCAAAATATTGGTGAATATGTCACTCCTCTTCAAAGTGATGAGCCTAATGGTAGTGGTGATACTTCGGGAGGTGGTCGTGGTAAGAAGAAGGGTAGGAAGGGTTTCAACTTTTGGCCCTTTACTTGATTGATGCATGAAGGTATCCCCCGTATACATACTAGCTTGGGGAGGCTAGCTAGTCTAGTAAGTTATTTTTGCTTTGCACTTTAGTTGCATTTTTCTCACTCCCCATTAAATTTTAACCTCTTGTCTTCCCTGTTTTGTGCTTTGATCCGTTTTTACGGTTAGCTTGGGTGTTTTTACATGTTGGCACATGAGGACAATGTTGTGTTTAGCTTGGGGGTGATTGCATTTGCATTTTAGTTAGGAATTGCATTTAATTAGAAAATTTATGAAACTTTGAAAAATTTTGTGCTTCACATGCTTTGCTTGCCTACTTTGGTCATGGTTTACATAGTTGTACCCATTTGTATATCCCAATTTTAGCTTAATAGCTAATGATTCTATATTATTTGACGGGATAATTGCATTCATGGGGATGTCTTGACATAGTAGGTGGAAGATTGAAATTGAACTTAATAAGCTTGATCTTGACTTTTGGCAAGCCACAAATTGGTAAGGTAGAGCCTCCTTAGACCGATGCATCCATATCCGGTCTCTCTTAGGTGAGTGTAGGTCTCCTTATGGTTTGTGCTACATGTAACGCCCCGAAATTTTCTTTTTTCTAAATAAACAATATAAATATAAAGGGGTGTACAAACAGTACCATATTATTATTATACAGCGGAAGATTTACAAGGTGATAGGAAAATAACACATTCTTACAGAGACGTTACCGCCGTATTTTTCCCAAGTGGAAAAATTCAAGGCTAATTTACAAAATAACCAAGTTTTCTTACTAATAATCTACAACCATTTTATTTCGTACACTATTAAATAATTTTTCCTCCCCGTCAATCTCACTCCTTGTTATTCCCAGCACACATGAACCTGAAAAAAATATAAATATAACGGGATCAGCCAACCACAGGCTGAGTATGACTCCGATAGCCTTCACCGGCCTTATGTCATTTTCTTTATTCACGGAGACCAATATCTCACACTATCATACTTATCAGAGACTAATATGTCATCCAATATTTTAACGTTTATCACATCATGTCAAAATATATATATAAACCTATATTCATATCATAATAACAAATACCGGTATACCATTACTGAAGGGAGAGACATTACTTTTCACATGGGGCCAACGCCCCTGGAGCCAACGCTCCTTTAATTCACGTGGAGCCAACGCCCCTGGAGCCAACGCTCCTTTACTTTATATGGAGCCAACGCCCCTTTACTTTATTGGAGTCAACGCCCCTACTGTGTACACATTTTTGGTTTTCATAATAATGTCATCTCAAACCAATAATCGTATCCCGAATGCTACAATTGGCCAATCGTACATTAACAAAATACCCTTATGATAGTCACTTAGTCATAAGTACGCATGTAAACAAATTATATATATATATAAAAGTGGACAACATGAAATAACTTGTATATATATAAATCAAGAGTACAATGCATAATTTTATTTCTATTGTATACTTATTAATCCAAAACAGTATTTACAAGGGAAATAGGTAGCTATTCTTCTCATTTTATTATTCTCGGAAGTTTCTCAGTAACATACAATTTGTGATCAAAAGTCCTAACAAGCTAAATGATCAATGGATAATATAATACCTAGTCTAAAGTTTCCCTAATAATCATAGCTAACCTATAATTATACTTCATGACTAACTAGCTTAAAAGAGATAGTTGATAATCAAAGCCTTTTTAAGACCTTCATACGTATTATGCTACTTCCTTTGTTTTGTTTTCTGTCATTATACTTATCACTTACGTTGATCTCGTTCACGTATATCCTTAAGTTGTTTCTAATGGTAGTAGTAGCTCTCTACTACTTAGTTCAGACTTAATCAATAGTTCACTACTATTTATCAAGTTTTTGTCTTACAAAAGTACATTTATTATCTTTATAAAATAGAAATCGGTTAATCTTGATGCGACTCGGTTTCATACTCGACTATTTATGAAATGACAGTAAAACCTATATAATTGATTACGGTTACTTTTTAATTTATTTCAGATAATATAAGACGGTAAATAAATAACTTTTAATGACGAAGTGTCCGAATCATACTAGCATTATAACGGTTCTTATATAATACTTACGAATAAAATAATATAAACAATTACTTATATCGACGAAGGGTCCCGAAATCATACCTTGATTAGGTATAAAGAGGTCTTATTTTCTCTCTTAGTATCGCCCTATAAATTGTTTTCTTTTCTCTCGAATTGATAATGAGCTCTGCGCTAGTGCTTGGCTCTGTTTTACTAGTCTTCCATAGAGATTTTGTTTTCGGTTAACAGTAATATCATATTTACCCATGAATAGGCTGAGTCACTACGTAAAAGCCTACGTGTAGTTTGTGTGATTATTTGATTTTTCCTTTTTTTTTGTTTAAGATTATCTTGAATAGTAACATAACGTCATAAGAAGAAAACTTGTCAGGTTACGTACTATTAATACGAGCCTCGACTCCTATATTTTAATATATCCCTAAAATTGAACCGACTGTTTATACGCGTAAATATACGAGTCTGGTTATAAAGTCTCTAATAACGGGCCTATTATTATAAAAATATATATATCTTTGAATTTATTTGTTTTTTTTTATTATTTTTTTTTTCCGGGGTATTACACTACATCAATTACGCACAAGTATGGTTTTAGTTTCATTTCTTTATAAGCATGCATTCATTTGTTAGCATTTTGGAGTCATTCACATGATCAAATTGCCTTTTTGAACCCATTCACAAAAACATTCATCCTTAGCTACATACAAAAAAATGTCTACCTTGTTGAGCTAGTAGCTTTGATTAATTTGTGTTTGGGTGCTCATTTATGATTTGTTTTATTTTGAAATATCATGGTGAGCTTGGTCTTAATGCTTTGGCATGAAGAGAAAAAAAATGATGAAAAAATGATGGAAATGAAAGAAAGAAAAAGATAAGAGAAAAAGAAAGAAAAAAAAGCATGAAATGAAAATAAGATAAGCATATCTTGAATGGTGAAAAAAGAAGAAGAAAAAGATGATTTAAGAAATTCTCATATTTTATTTACATATTTTGGAGAATTTTTCTTAAGAATTGTGTTGAAAAGTTTGGGATAATTTTGGGATTGAGCATCCTTACATATGGTTGTTGCTAGCTTGACTTAGCCCCACATACCATAAATCATTTGTTCCCCTTCCTTATCCATTCCTTATTAACCTTCTTTCGTACATATGGCTTCCTTTTCATGCTTGCATTTGAATGTTTTTGGCTTGTAGTTTTGAAATTTTTACCATATTAGATTGCGGGCACACTCTCATGAGTCGAGGATAGGTGAGTGCTACTCACAAAAATCCTTTCACATTAAAATGAGTTTGAGTGTATCGTAAGAGTCCATAAGTCAAAAGATCATGCAAGAGCCGAAAAGTTCAATTGAAGTCTTTCATGCTACGCCGCCATGTAAATCTCATCCATGTTTTTGCATTATCCTTATGCCCATGTTGTTTCAAGATTTGAGTCATTATGCTTGATAGTTTAAAATTGGATATTGCAATTGTGGGGACTTCGTTTTTTTCTTCTCTTGTCTTGGTCATATGTGCTTGCTTGAGGACACGCAAGAGTTTAGCTTGGGGGAGTTTGATATGTCTAGTTTTTATACGATTTTACTCCCTAATTTAGCTCGATTTTACATGATTATTATACTTTGTTTAGTATTTTTGTGAGCTAATTACGTGTTCGAGGTGCATTGCTCGTTTTTGCTATGTTTTGTAGGAATCTAAGCATTTAGATGCTTTTTCCTAACACAATTAGCAAGCACCAAAGTCCAACAAGCTAATGGAAGCAAAATGGACCATGAAAGCCAAACATGAAGATTAGTGAAATGGATTGAAATGCAAAACCAAAAATGAAGCCCAAAGCAAGGAGTCCACAAACTCAAGCATAGGATGCTCCTTTGGATGCTCAAGGAATCCCAAAACTATGCAATTAACCGGAGAATTAAGGTGCTTAAAGGCATAGTTTAGGATTCCTTAAGCATTAAATGGAGCAATTAAGCTAATGTACCCGGATTAAGGAATCCCCGATCGGGGTTTGGCTTATGTGATCACAACCGTTTCAAGTCCCTCTCCCTATATAAAGGAGAGGGACTTCGACACTTAGGGATATCTTACACACATCTTTCATAGCTTTCTTCATATCTTTTCATCATATTTCCTTTAGCTTAAGCACACAAGTTTTTCTTAGTTTCATAATTAGTTAAACATTTAGTTATTACTTTGTTCAAACATTTGGTTACATTTCAAAGTTGTATTGAAATCTTTCCATTCAAGTATTTGGATTATTTGTTCTTCATTTCTGAGTTATATTTCTCTATTGCGGTAATCCTAATTCTAGTTTTATGTTAGTATTCATTTCCGTCATTTACCTTACAAATCATTTAGTTAATCGTAACATTAGTTAATCATAGTTTCATTGTTTTCTACATTAGAATTGTTAGTTTCATTCACTTAGTGTGGCACATTTTATTAACAAGTTGTTTTCCTTTATAACTTTATATTCATCATGCTTATTATATCAAATACTACTAGTTTAAACATCAACATTAGTGAGTAGTTTCATTTGTCTAGGGATTAAGAAAGTCATGCATAATTAGTAAGTTGCAAATGTTAAAATAAGGATAACTAATATTGGTAAATTGTTTCTATCACATGCTTGTATTGTTTTGTTAATCTTTGTTATTTGGCCAATTGCATTGATTAAATTTGTTAATTCATTATACAAGTCGAGAGGCACAAAATCGGATTAGACTAAGCATGTGTAGTAGGACGACTCTAGTCACAACGAAAGTTCTCTAGGACTCGACCTAAGGTTGACACTAATATCGAGAGATGAGTGTCTTTAGCCTAAACAATTAACAATATTAAGAACTCCTATGTTTAACATGAGCATTTACGTATTTGCATGAGTGACCCGACTCCCCTAGACTATTTTAATATTATTGATTTGCATCATAGTTAGCTAAACATCAAACCAAACCAAACCGTTAAACCGACTTGATAGTAGTCCATTCATAGCATTTCATAACGAAATTCCCGTCTCCTTGTGTTCGACCCCTAGTAGTCTCGTACTACATTTAATTGTGTCTAGGGAAATTTATCTTTGCATAGGTGTGCGATATATCCTATCAAGCGACAAGGCCGACTTGTGGTGGCACACAAACCTAGTCCAAATGCGGGAATTCTATAAATAGGTAACTGTTAAGTTCATCCTTTGGTCAAGCTTCAAAGCGAACCTAAAAGACTAATTAAGCCCCAAGCACATCCAGAACAAGTTGAGGGCGGAATTCGATACATTCCGTATGACGAAGGGCTTGAAGGTAGACGACTACTATACCAACTTCATCGAACTAGCGAAATAATTGTGAAGTTATCGACGGGGTCTTTGAGCAATGTCAGAGAGGTTTACAATCTAACTGGTAACGCGGAACATTTGGTTTATATGGCTAAGGAGACAAGGGGAAAAGGAGTGGAAAAGAGTAAATCTGATATAGTGTCATTTCACCCTGCTTTTCCACTCCTTTTTGCCTCGTTTTGCTTGACTTTAACGCTCTTTAAGAGCGTTTCTACGTGTTTTACCTTCTTCTAGCATATTTCTCGTTTTTATCATGTTTTTGTAGGTAAACCGTTACTTAGGGCGAGTTCTACCATTGATCAACAAAAGAGAAGGTACATCACACGGAGGGCCCACGACATGTCCTAGGGGACCCCACATACTATGGAGGGCCCTACTTGGCGTACCCGAGTCAAGGCGAGCTAAACCGAGAGAAGTTGACAAAGTTATATCAAGGGAACAAGGAGGAAAGACCTTTCACGGGCGTGAAATGCATCTCACGGCCGTGAGATGCCTTCCAAAGAATGACGATTTTCGAGCAAAGCACCTCACGGTCGCGAAACAACAGTCACGGTCGTGAAACATGTTTCACGATCGTGACTTAGTTGAGAATTTTGGACCTGCTTCTGCCACATATCTCGCGACCGTGACTTGCACCTCACGATCGTGAGACACCTTTCACGGCCATGACTCATTCAACCCACTTAGTCTTTCGAAGCCCATCTTTCCTCCATTTTGTAAACCTATAAATAGGCCCTCTTGTGTAATTAGAGGGCACACAACCCTATATCTAAAATTCCAGAGATAATTAGTTTTAATCTTCCCTTAATTACTTTAGTTTAAGCTTTAATCTTGTTTAATTAGTATTTAAAGCTTGGATTAGTGTTGAAACTTGGTTTGTATTCAAAGATTTGTGACTAAATCTTGGTTATTCTATCAAAGTTCTCACCTTTCCATAAGTTGGTATAATTTACTCTCCTAATCTTGTCTTTAACTAACTTTTCCTTTTAATCCTTGTTATTTGTTCATTTTTAATTAGAAGATGTTGATCGTTGTTGATTCCTTTATGCAATCCTTAATTAGTATTGAATTTCCTTTGAATATGTTTGAGTAGTAACCTTGCTAGGGTTATGTGGGGGATTATGGGTTATAGTATGAGTTAATTTGATGTTTGTTGGGATTAATTCGATACATAAGCATTTCATCAAACATGGAATTCGATACATTCGATACATGTTTGATGAAATGCTTATGGGAATTTGCATGAATCTTTCGCTTGTTTCGAATGCCATAAGATCGAAAGTCGTGGTTTTTCGTAGAAGCGCTAGGTTGGCAAACCGTATCTAGTGACGCGATAGCTAGTTAGAGTCGGTTTGAGGAGAAATTGTAAGATTGAAAGCCTCAGTTCGTTTTTCTAGACTAGACAACCCTTCGACTATTAGATCCGACATTTCTACTTGACTCATACCACCTAGGGGTGTTCATAATTAACCGAACCGTAAAAACCGAACCGAAAAAACCGAAAACCGTTTTTTTATTAGGTTCGGTTAACCGAACCGAAACACAAAAACGGTTCGGTTACGGTTCAGATTTTCATAACCGCGGTTAACCGAAACCGAACCGTGACATTATTACCCATAGCAAAATATTATTTGGCTAGCCCAAAAACTAATAATTACCCTTATTTTTGCACTCAAACTCATCTCATACCTTACTTTTCACCCTTATTCTGACACCCAACCACCCTCATCCTCAATCACTATTCACCATTCTATTATTGAATAACGTTGTCTTACGTTCAACAGTTAACTCTTCCTATTATTTTATCTTTAATTATTTTTATATTATGTTTATCATGTAGAGTTTTACTATTCACTATTAAAATATGTCAGTGATAAAAAATATATAACAAAGTTTCTATTTGGGAAAAAAAATCCGATAATGCAACGGTTTCGGTTAACCGGTCTAACCAAACCGGTTCAACCGGTTCACCGAACCGAAAATAACCGCAGCAAACGGTTCGGTTACGTTTCGTCATTTAACCGAACCGGTTAGGCGGTTAACCGGTTAATTTCGCGGTTCGGTTAACCGAACCGCGAATGAACACCTCTAATACCACCCATATGAACCCACTTACCCCAGTCTTCCCTCTTATTTGATAAAAATCCAATATTTCTAGCTTTAGACTTCTCATTTGTTATTTTTATTAGCTTTTAATTATTGTTATTTAGTTTTAGTCAACAAACCCAAACCCAGACCCAAACCCAAACAATTGTGACTTTGCAAGAGACTTAATAGATTATTAGATCGACTTTAGACACCAACCGTACATGAGATCGACACTCTTACCACACCATTATCACTTTATGTTAGGTTCATATACCTATAGTTAAGACATTTCTTAAGTAATACTAATTAACTCTTTAATTAGTTTATGTAAAATCTAGTTACATGCTAATAAAATAAACAAGATGAAGAGAAAAACAGTTTCCTCACATTGCTTGTGTCGAGTCTGGGCACAAGGAAAGAACTCCTTCCTCTCCTTGTTATTGAGTATAGATCTATGGATGAACTTCCTAAGTCCCAAGTGTATAGACACTCCTCTTGGATGCACCTAGACTATCCACTACAACAAAAAAGGCATTTTGCGACGGATTTGTTGCGACGGAATTCAAATCCGTCACAAAATTGACTTTGCGACGGATTTTTTGGTGTTTTGCGACAATTTTTTTTGCGACGGATGGCATTCCGTCGCAATAAATGATGTATTGCGACGGATTTTGCGATGGAAATTCCGTCGCAAATAAATTTTTTTAGCGCGGAATTTTTGGCTTGCGCGGGAAAAAATATTTGCGACGGATTAATGTATTTCCCACATCGGAAAAAAACAGCACACTTCTTATGTTTATATAGTATCCCTCACTTCTTACATTGAATATGTGACTTATGAATTGAAGCGGAAAAACATGCGGTAAAAAAAATCGCGCAAGATGAATTCACGCGCGAAATTTTTTAAATGAAAAAAAAAAAAATTTAAAAATAGGGTTTGCGACGGAATTTCCGTCGCAGAATGTACCTTTTGCGTTGCAAATTTGCGACGCAGTACTTGTGACGGAAATTCCGTCGCAAATGCCTTTTTGCGACGGAATTAAGCGTATTTGCGACGGAATCGTCCGTCGCTATTCAGATTCTCTTTTTGTAGTGATCCCAAATCGTCTCCTTATCACACGATGCTATATGTGATAAGAAGTCTCATTCACCTTATTATCACTACTACAAATAGTAATATAACTTAGTGTATGTACGTATGAGAATGTAGTAAGAACAACTTGTTTGTACTTATTTTCTAGTGAGATAAGATAACCATGCAACACACACATAACCTTTTCATGTGAAGTGAAGAAGAGAACTTATTCTCTTCTCCTTGCACTAGGGCACGCCGATTTTGGGAGATGGGAGGGGGACAAGCATGGTTGCTTTCTCCCTTACCCATGTAGCTAGAGTAGGCTTAGGTTAGTTAGGGTATTAAACATGTGTTAGCATTTAATCTCAAGGCATGATCATTCTAACCTACAACCACCCAAAAACCGGTTATACATATGTTAATATGGGATCCATTTTATCTTATACATTTTGTCAATTGCCATATGTGTGACATGTGACAATTAGCATGTATTTGAGCTTATAAAATCATATTTAACAATTAAATACAATCTTACAACAAATAAATCATACTTAACATTTTAGGTCATGATCTATAAATATACGTGTGTAAAATGGTCCATCTCATATAATTTACAACTTAATGTAATTATATTAACCAATTGGTCTTATCTCTAATGTTTCATAAACATCGTACAACTTTGACAATATAACATTTAATCACCAAAATGCATTTCATATAATCATATAATAATAAGATAATTCTCATGTACAAACTGAACTAATTCAATCCAAGGGGTTAATTAATCTGTATCAATATACAATTAATTTACTCTATGATTTGGGAATCGTCCTTTCGGTGTGACCTCAAGGGATCAACTGATCACCATCGTCATACGACAGTAATATCAAACTCTAGCAAGCCAATCATTACCGATTGATGTGGATCAGTTGACTATAATATTAATCATCCCTTTGTATTCTTGTTAATGAGATTTAATTAAGTGATCGCACTATTGTTCAGGACACTCACTCCAACACTTTACACCAAAATCCAAAAGCGAGGGTGGTGGTCTCTTAAGCTTACAGAGGGGAGATTTGTGCAATGTAGGTCTTATCCGGTGGTCCTAGCTATGGAGGGAGGTCACGATTTAAAGGAAGCGGGGGATCCTTTAGGGTGGTCCAACTAATTCGGGCCTTCAATGTTACAATTGCGGTGACTTTGGTCACAAGAGAAGTGAATGCACGAGTGGAGCATCGAGCATGAGGACATCTAATGCAAGTCAAGGGAGTTTCTACCGGGGGGCTACACAAGGAGCATCGAGCAAACGAAATATGGGGTCATGGAATCAACAACCTCATATCTTCAACAATCAACAAGGGAACTTCAACATGCGACATCATTCAATCGATCAAACAATAACTCCATGGGGAATAGAATGATGATAGCTACTTCATCGGGCTTTGTTAGCACGATTCAAGGTAGACCTAAGCAAAGCGGAAAGCTTTTCATGACGAACAAAGAAGGAGCCGAGGAGGATGCACAAATGGTCACCGATACTTTTCTTATCAATACTTACCCTTATTTTATTTTGTTTGACTGAGAGTGTCACATTCCTTTATATCTATGGACCATGCCTTGATCCTATGATTTGGGGAGGGTGTAATGATTAAGTATGAGGTGAATATGCCGTCGGGAGAGTCAACAGCTTGTAGTAGGATGTATAAGGGTGTGACTATGATGGTTGGGGTGTTAGTTTTCCTATTTATTTGCTAGAAAATTTTTTAAGTGATTTTGAAATAATTGTTGAGATGGATTGGTTGATAAGGCACAAGGCTACCACAGACGATTGTTGTCTTAAGAAAGTATCATTGGAAGGACCTAAGGGAATTTAGGTGTCGTACCGGGGAGTGGCGTTGAAGCCTAAGATGAAGCAAATTGAGGTGATTACCGTTAAGTCTCCTTTAAGGAAGAGATGTCGTATGATTCCAAGTCATGTAAGAGAAACTAGGAGGAGGATCATAAGACGAGAGATATACAAATTGTCTCCTAGTTTGAAGATGTTTTCCAGAATTTTGGGGTTATCACCTAAGAGGGCATCGACTTTGGGTTCAAATTAAAGTCGAGGACGGTCCTATCTCTAAGGCACTGTACCGGATGGGTCCTAAAGAGTTTGAAGAATTGAAGAAGCGGTCTTTTGGAGAAGGGGTATGTGAAATCGAGTGTGTCGCCTTAAGACGCACCGATTCTTTTTGTTTAGAAGAAGGATGAGAGTATAAGACTATGTATTTATTACCAGGAGTTGAACGAGGTCATTTATTTTAAGAATAGCACTAAGAATAGATTTAACAATTTGTAATTTATAGTTTTATACCATTTTTATTTTAAATTTAATCAAAAGCTTATAGGATATGTGACAATTAAAATATTATAGTTTGATGAAAAAATTCCCATTTGTTTTAATTGAGTAAATGCACTTTGAAGAGGAAATATTTTAAATTTTTTATTTCTCTGGATAATGGTTGGGTACAGATAGAGTTTTTTACAATTCTTGTTTCAGAGAGAGAAATTCCGTATGAACAATAAAACGGCATTTCATGACCGTTTTTTGGTCAAATGTAAACACAATGGTTTATTTAGTTTATCAACTAACCTGTTTTGTAAACTTGATCATATTTTGCCATAAAATATTGTCAAAATTCCGTCTTGTTGTTTTAAGACGAAAATAACCCGTCTAAATGGAGAATTGTAACCAATGTAAGCCAGCTCACACCGCTCCTCTCGTCCATCACATGAACCGTGGACCCCCAATTACAAAAGTCTCACATTCATTTCATTTCACATTTTATATCCGCCAACAACTTTATACGACTACAAAATTCAATTGATTACAGATAAAAGATAAATATTCTGTATTCGTACTTAACAAGCTACACAAATCCCCCCTTTGAATTCCACTACTTTGGCGGGAAAACCCCCAAAAATTCCCTCACAAGTTGACAAATAACGAGGGAAAATAAACACCCAAATTAAAATCAAAACATTTTGAAAACCCTAATTCCCGCAAATATCTTCCTAACAACCCGCCACACATCTCCGATTTCACTCCCCTATATATTACTCCCCAATTATCTCCATCTTATCACTGCACACCAACTGTTCGACGAAATTCCTCTTCCATAAAAATAATAAATAATTCTTAATATTTGAAGATGTATGTAGTAAAGAGAGATGGAAGGCAGGAAACAGTGCACTTTGATAAGATAACAGCGAGATTGAAGAAATTAAGCTATGGTCTTAATATTGAGCATTGTGACCCTGTTATTGTTGCCCAGAAAGTTTGTGCTGGGGTTTATAAGGGTGTTACTACTAGTCAACTTGATGAATTGGCTGCCGAAACCGCCGCCGCTATGACTGCTAATCATCCTGATTATGCTTCTGTGAGGACCTTCTATTCGCTATTTTCATTTTCATTTTTTATTTCTTTTGTTTCATACAATAATTCTCAAGGTGTACTTATAATTGGTTAAAATAATGTTAAAATGAGAAAGGGATTGTGGGAGGTCTTAACTTGATTAATAAGTGAGTTATGAGTTATGCTATCACCCACCGTCTTAATTATTTTTTTACTTTTTTTTATATAATACTTTATGAGAGTGAGGTATATTTTGAATCAACAAGTCTTATTGGATACGACGGGTACATCTGTCTTCAATGAAGACGATTTGAGTTGTCTCTTACTTGATTTCCCACTTGCCTTTGTGTGAGAGCCTACTTGACTCGTTTTCATTGAAGATGGATATGACTATCTTCAATTAGCATTTGAGATTTTGAATAAAGTTAAACAAATGATTTGGATAGATGGACTATGCGTTTTTTTTATGTGTAGATATTAATTAATTTTTAATCGGTAAGTTCTTGATGTTATATATAGATCAGTTTTTGAATAATTTGGTCATTTGTTTATGTTCAGTTGGCTGCACGGATTGTTGTTTCAAACTTGCACAAGAACACTAGGAAGTCGTTTTCCGAGACGTAAGTTGTTTATGAATTACACACAATACTTGTTATGTCTTATTAGTTATTAGTATTATGTGATGATTTATTGAGGATTAAATGGTATCGGCTTGAATGCAGTATTAAGGAGATGTACAATCATTGCAATGAGAAATCTGGATTGAAGTCTCCCCTTGTTTCTGATGATGTTTATGAAATCATCATGAAGGTAATTGTTAAAATTGTTCGGATTGCACGAGTCTGTTTTATTTCAGGCTGTAGTTCCATTTTTATATAATGGTAACTGAATTACTTAGAGAATGCTTTGAGATCGATTAATAGAGAGGCCGTTTATGATATTGTATGTTGAAGTTGGAGGAAATAGGAATTGTGGTAATACTGATTTTAGCAATTGTTTTATTGTTTAGATGATGTTATTGTATTCAGCAGATTGAGATAGATTTCAGCTGCTTATTAACAACTGGTTATCGATTCCTTTTATTTCGCAGAATGCTGCTCGGTTGGATAGTGAGATAATATATGACAGGGATTTTGACTATGATTATTTTGGGTTTAAAACCCTTGAGAGGTCATACTTGTTAAAGGTCAATGGGAAGGTTGTGGAGAGACCGCAACACATGATAATGAGAGTTGCGGTGGGCATCCACAAGGAAGATATTGATTCAGCAATCATGACTTACCATTATATGTCTCAAAGATGGTTTACTCATGCTTCACCGACCCTCTTCAATGCTGGCACGCCAAGGCCCCAAGTATGTGTAAAATATTGTATACATTTATGTTTTAGAGATGTTAACAAACACATTTTTAGCTGATATTTACCGTATCCTGACCGCTTATTGGATAGATGCTCAAACCAAGTCCTACTATCGTGTTTATGCCTTTGTTGTACATTGTTTTGAATACTTTGTTTGTGTTTGTATTGGCAGTTGAGTAGCTGCTTCCTTATTTGTATGAAAGAGGATAGCATTGAAGGAATCTATGACACACTGAAGGAGTGTGCTGTTATAAGCAAATCTGCTGGTGGCATTGGTGTTTCTGTCCACAATATCCGAGCAACAGGCAGTTATATAAGAGGCACAAATGGGTTATCAAATGGTATTACGCCAATGCTCAGGGTATTTAATGACACTGCTCGTTATGTTGACCAAGGAGGAGGGAAGCGAAAAGGTTTGATGTTCTTACATCTTTAACCTTTTGACATTTTGTCAGATGTAATCATAGAACATTTTCTGATGTGCTGCTGTTTTGCATGCAGGTGCTTTTGCTGTGTATCTTGAACCCTGGCATGCTGATATATTTGACTTTCTAGACCTAAGGAAGAATCATGGGAAGGTGTGTATGCTTATAAGATTTTATCAAAATACATAAACTACCAATAAACAATGTTTAATGCATTAGTTATCAAGGTTTGAAGGTTATTGTGCTGAATTCGGAGGTTGTATAGTTCTCATCTAACAATGGAGTTATTTTATCTTGTGCAGGAAGAGCAACGTGCTCGTGATCTCTTTTATGCCCTTTGGGTGCCTGATCTTTTCATGGAGAGGGTTCAAAAAGATGGGCAGTGGTCTTTGTTTTGTCCAAATGAGGCTCCAGGTCTGGCTGACTGCTGGGGTAAAGAGTTTGAGATGCTATACGTTAAATATGAGAGACTGGTAATCATTGATTCTTTAATGTGTTTTACCAATAGTATTTGAGTACTTGTGTTTGATCAGTTCTATGCTGTATATCTTCTCAGGGCAAAGCAAAGAAGGTTGTCCAGGCACAAAGCTTGTGGTTTGAGATACTAAAAGCCCAAATGGAAACAGGGACACCGTATATGTTGTTTAAGGTAATTAATTGCCTTGAGAATTGTATATGAATTATCAGGTACAGTAATTTGTTTCCTTTTTGATGGTCTAACTCACTGTGTATGACTCTAGGATTCCTGCAACCGCAAAAGCAACCAGCAGAACCTGGGTACCATTAAATCTTCAAACCTGTGCACCGAGATTATTCAGTACACAAGTCCTACTGAAACTGCTGTCTGTAATCTGGCATCCATTGCTCTTCCCCGTTATGTTAAGGAGAAGGTAAATATATCTTGGTTTCATCAAGGTTCCTCTTATTGAAGCTTGGAGTTCTTTAATTGACCATCTAACAAGTTCACAATTTTTGTGTTCTAGGGTGTCCCTTCAGAGTCCCAGAATTCAAAGCTTGTTGGGAGTTTGGATTCAGGAAATCGTTACTTTGACTTTGATAAGTTGGCCGAGGTTTGCTTCTGACTTTCTTTGGAGCATAGTTTCATGTCATTGATAAACATTTGTTTGGAGTCATTGCTGATTTATGATTTTATGTTTGAACAGGTTGTTGAGGTAGTCACCACAAATCTGAATAAAATAATTGATGTCAATTTCTACCCAGTTGAAACTGCAAGAAGATCAAACATGAGACATCGACCAATTGGCATTGGAATTCAAGGCCTTGCAGATACTTTTATCTTACTAGGCATGCCTTTTGATTCACCGGAAGCTCAACAGTTGAATAAAGATATATTTGAAACAATTTATTACCATGCTCTCAAAACATCTTGCAAATTAGCTGCTACGGAAGGCCCCTACGAAACATATCAGGGCAGTCCTGTGAGCAAGGTATGTAGTACATCCACTCATGATTGAGTCTGTAAACTGAAGCCCAAGTGTTTTATCAATGTGTAATCATCAATTTGTTACTTTTTCCATCTAATCTTATCAATTCCATCGCTGGTTAAACAAATGCAGGGAATTCTTCAACCTGATATGTGGGGAGTCACTCCTTCCGACAGGTGGGATTGGGCAGCTCTGAGGGGAATGATATCAGAGAAGGGAATAAGAAATTCTCTATTGGTAGCTCCTATGCCAACTGCATCGACAAGTCAGATTCTCGGAAATAATGAGTGCTTTGAGCCTTACACCTCCAATATCTATAGCAGAAGGGTTCTAAGGTATGGTGAATCACCTCATTAACCTTGCATTTCTGTTTGTATGTGCTATATATTGAGGTTGAGGGTTATTATCATATATGCCAAACTTACCCTTTCATTTTCTCTTGACAGTGGTGAATTTGTGGTGGTCAACAAGCATCTTCTTCATGATTTGACCGAGATGGGGCTTTGGTCTCCTACTTTGAAGAACCAAATAATCTACGAGGATGGTTCTGTTCAGACAATTCTTGAGATACCAGCACATCTGAAAGCTATATACAAGTATAGTTCTCACTATATCTTTTAATACCCGTCGTTGGACCGTCTTTTATATTAAGTAAATTAGGGTAAAATATGGTAGTTAGCATTTACCTGGCTCGTCTTCTAAATAGTTACCTCTCAGTCTCTCACTCGTATTGAATATGTTGGTACTGTACAGGACTGTCTGGGAGATTAAGCAGAAAACGTTGGTTGATATGGCGGTTGACCGTGGATGTTTCATAGATCAAAGTCAAAGCCTTAATATCCACATGGACCAAGCCAATACTGGAAAGCTCACTTCTCTGCACTTCCATGCTTGGTCTAAGGTATGATATAATATTCTGATATTTTAACAAACCATATGTAAAATAGATGATTCAGTATTAGCATCTTGACGAGTACTGATTTGTTCTACTGTATGATATTAAAGGGGTTGAAGACTGGGATGTATTATTTAAGAACCCGAGCTGCAGCTGATGCCATTAAGTTCACTGTTGATACTTCCTTGCTGAAGGTAAACCATCTATAACTCCTTCTCTTCTATTAATACTTGAATCTACATTTGAAGCACGTATTTTCCGATGCTTAATTCTGTAGACATTGACTAATGTTACATTGTGTGCAGGACCAGGGTAAGACTCCGGTTGAAGATGACAACACGAAATTGGCACAAATGGTTTGTTCACTGACAAACCGTGAAGATTGTTTGGCCTGTGGGAGTTAAACCAAACCTACCTGTACGGTGGCTTGATACTCCACCTTCATGTTCTTGCTGGTCGTTAAAGAACTCATAATCATATGTAGTATATTTAATGTAGTAACAAAGTGACATTTTCCGATGTTGGATTATGTATGTATATAAAGTAGTGTCGTTTATTATGTATTAAGCTCATGTTTGCAATTTTCTTGTATTAAATTATCAAACTCATGCTTAATGCACTATAAATTTACCGACATCTTCTGGTTGATCACGCATACACCCCAGTTGCAACAGCCAGTAACTGGCTCCACGGATTTAAGCTCTCCGTGTTTGAACCCATTACTAATCTATATAGCTGGCTCTATGCTTTCAGCCTTGAGCCTGGGCCAAAATTATTGTAGCTGGCTACAAACTTGTACCCGGGCCACTAGAATAACCAATTTGAATTAATATCGAATCACTCAACCCAACCGTCGCAAATAAAGACAAGAAAACCCGACACGCCTAATCTGGGGACACATGACTAAACTAGAAAGGACCACGAACATTTGAGGTGAAGTACGTAACAAATATCATGCGGATCCAAAGAGTGAATATTCCTTACAATCAGGACAACATAGACCATTTCCAAATCTCACCTCTTTTTTGTTCAGACTTTCCCTTTGTACTCTTTTACTATCTAATTCAAATACTCAACATCAGTATCTTGGGAAACTAGCTCAACTCTCTGATGCACTACAACTTTTGTGATTATATTTTTTAATCAAAAATTTAGTTTCTGGTTAGAGTTATATTCTGAAAAATAGAAATGAATTTGAGTGTTTTGATAGTGTTAATTCTGGGTATTATAATCTTGAATGCTGCAGAGTTATGTGTTGGGGGTAAAACTAGTAGTTTTTCAAGAAAAAATGGTGATATTTCACTTGATATGCCCTTAAACAGTGATGTCTTCCAAATTCCTCCTGGTTATAATGCTCCTCAGCAGGTATTAATATACTCATATGTTTTATGTATTATTTACTCTTCTGTTCCGATCATACTTTGACCTTTTTTTTTTTTAATAATTGTGAGAAGTATGTTAATTAACGGTAAACAAATGATTGCAATTACTCAATATAACTGTCCATTGGGTTACCCAGGATTATTTTTGATGGGAGGAGTCTTTGAGGCACAAGGATAGCAATGATGTTGCTTCAATACACCTTCTTACAATAGAGTCCCTTAGGCTTCAAGTGTAGTGGATTACTTATGTGAGTGTGTAGTCCTCATCCCCGAACCGACAATATAGCATTCCGAGCTCACCCTCCTCTGAACCAAACCCCGACTACACTAAATGACCGGCGATTTCACTTAGATGACCAACAAGTGGATTATGCACTACCTTTATGAGGAAGGGACTAGGGAGTAGATCACTGATGGAGTGGTACCTTTTGAAATACTCGGTAACCATTTAGACCGAAAGCCTAAGTTGATTGTGATCCCTATCAATAGTTGTATTCGTTAGTTTTACAGAAAACTGAAGATATTCCATAGAATTGTAATGCCGAAGCAATTATACCATTTACACTGGTCAGCCTAGAGAATTTTGTTTCGAGCCTTTTATACATAAGATCCGCCAATGACAGTATGGTATAATGTTGCTAGAGTGAATTCTTAGTGTGTGAATGACGAAGAGGTCAGTCAAGATAACTTTTCGAGCTTTGAATGTGGTTTTTTGAAGGTTCATATAACTCAAGGCGATCATGTTGGGAAAGCAATGATTGTGTCTTGGACAACTACAGCTGAGCCCGGCTCAAACACCGTGACTTACTGGGCTGAATACAGCACCAAAAAGAAAACAGCTGAGGGAATTGTTCGTACTTACAAGTTTGTCAATTACACTTCTGGCTTCATTCATCATTGCACCATCACCGGGTTAGAGGTATACACCTCGCCTGCTTCTCTCAATCTTGTATACTAAATCGAGTTAATGCTCCCTCTATTTTAATGAATAAGTTCCATTCGACTTTTAAGCTTTTTTTACGATCGATTGAAAGTCAAATGAGACTTAGTTATTGAAATGAGGAAGTGTACCACATAAAAGTTTAGTTTAACTAAGTGGTTTCTTTGGACAGTTCGACTCAAAGTATTATTACGAGGTAGGAAGTGGGAGTTCTTCAAGGCGATTTTGGTTTCAAACGCCTCCAGAATCTGGTCCTGATGTCCCTTACACTTTTGGCCTTATAGGTACACTTTCTACTGTTCTCAAAGATGAAACTACTTTTTTTTTTCAAAATTTTTTCGTGTTGAAAGTCATTTAGGGTAATCGGAAAAAACCTCTCTGTGTTACCAACACAAGAATATGGTTACGTACATTCAATCCCTTCTTATCATGTGATTTGCGGGCGCCTTTTGAGAAACTGAGATAATGTTGTTCTGGTGCTCTCAAGGTAGTGTCCTTAACAGATTACGACAGTTGAGGAAGTCTTGTTCGGAAACTGAAGGCCTTTTAATGAATATGCCTCTCCTAACTTTAGCTTCTATGATCCAAAAGTGTCACGAAACGAACTCTTACCACTCACACCTACTAACTTTGACTGCGCATGAATGCATATTGTTTCTAGGGATGCTTTTTTTTTTTCTCTGAAAAAATCTCAACAGGGGATCTTGGTCAGACCTATGATTCTAACAAGACAGTCACACACTATGAATTGAATCCGACACAAGGGAAGGCGCTTTTGTTTGTTGGTGATCTCTCTTATGCAGATCAGTACCCGAATCATGATAACGTAAGGTGGGATACATGGGGAAGATTTGTTGAAAGAAACGCTGCTTATCAACCTTGGATTTGGTCTGCTGGGAACCATGAAATAGATTTTATCCCAACTCTGGTATGCTTCTTCATCGAATCATTGAAGGTTTAATCTCATAAAGACATTACATATTTTTGCATAGGACTGAATGTAAAAGTCATGGAGTCAATATTTTTGCTTTCGAGTAGCATTTTTTTTATACTTTCTTGTCTTATAAGCAGCTCAAACATTCAACAAAATGAAAAAGAAGGTGGTTTGAACTTCCAACTTTACCTAATATAATCTTAATAATTAGTATCCAATATACTATTCTAGTTCATTACACAAAATATCGCCCTGAGCCAGTGAGCCGTTATCCTAAATTTCGGGTCGCAAATGTAGATTCTTGTCAGCCAAGCACAAATCCGTTTGCAATTAAGGCTCGGTTGTCATTTGTGGTTGCAAATTATAATTCATCTCACAGTATGTTGCCTTAAATGCTTGTGAACTGTGAATCCATTGTCTGTTTTTGTTCGTTTAGATGAGCCACCAGTCTGTCTTAATTCAGTGATGATGTTTTTTCGTCGATCAGGGGGAAACTATACCCTTTAAGCCATACACATATAGGTTTCCAACACCATATCAAGCATCTGGCAGTACTTCTCCGTATTGGTACTCCATCAAAAGAGCTTCCGCATACATCATAGTCATGGCTTCATATTCGGCTTTTGGTGAGTTCTAGCACTGTTTTACCGACTGCTAAAGCAATTTATCTTTCTTGTGACTCGGGCTTTGACAAGCAAACACAACTCATGTACCATACAAATTTTTTAAGGGGGATCCATGTTTAAGTAAATGACTATAGAACAATTTCTTTTGCACATTTTGCTTAATTTCTCGTTGAATTTAAACAAAAAATTGTGTATTTTCGTATGGAATGGCTTGGAAAATTTGAACCGAACAAAATTAACTGGATCCGCAACTGTCTACTGGTACGTATACGTCAGATGAAAGTATCTCCCATTCAACTGCATGCATAATAATAATTAAAAGACAATTTGCTTAAGAAGAGTTGAGCTGACTCGGTTTAATTGATTATGCTTTTGTTTGAGTTTTAAAGTGGATGTTTAACAAGATTATTTTCTGATATAATACAGGGAAATATACACCTCAGTACAAATGGCTGATGGATGAGCTGCCTAAGGTGAACAGGACTGAGACACCCTGGCTCATCGTCGTAATGCATTGCCCAATGTACAGCAGTTATGTGCATCATTACATGGAGGGAGAAACCATGAGAGTGATTTACGAACCATATTTTGTGGAATACAAGGTCGATGTCGTTTTTGCTGGCCATGTCCATGCCTATGAGAGATCTGTAAGTATACATGTCAACCCAAGTCTTGGCTAAAAAGAATTTTTTTGAACAAAGTGGATAATTCTTTCCCAAGAAAGACAGCAAATGATAATGGCCGAACATGTTACTGCAGGAACGAATATCGAACATAGCATACAACATTATCAATGATCTATGTGCTCCCAAAAAAAATCAGTCAGCTCCAGTGTACATAACCATTGGGGATGGCGGAAATCTTGAAGGACTGGTATATGAGTATGTTCTATGCTTCTATCTCTTCCCCGTTGCATCAATGTTTTGCTAAAAATAGGGAACTAAGTTAATTACTTGCAGTAGATTAATTATGAGACTTGATTGTTTTGGTAAATGCAGGATGACTCAGCCGCAGCCAAACTACTCTGCTTATCGCGAGGCTAGCTTTGGTCATGCTACATTTGATATCAGGAACAGAACACACGCCTATTTTGCCTGGCATCGGAATCAAGATGGTTATGCTGTGGAAGCGGATTCTCTATGGCTTCATAATAGATTCTGGAATCCCATGCATGCTTCTTCAGTAGCTTCGATGTAACTTGACATGGCAAAGACGACAAACAGGTTACTCAAGTCAAGTACTGGTCCAGTCATGTTTGTAAGTTGGGTCTGGTCGAGTCGTTTCTGGGGTTTAGGTATGCATCAGGTGTGTTATTATCGATTTATTTAAGGTTATTGTTCAGTTTAGACTTTAGAATCATCAAAATTTGGATCACATTACGGCCAACTCGTGTTTCAGGTCATATTTGGTTTTACTTGTTCAAATACGCCGGATTAGTTTTGCCAAGCTCTACATCTATCTAGTGTTAGCCTCTGTCATGGACATAAGCCTTTGTGTATGCGTGGGTGAGATTAATCGTGTGTGGTTTATAAAATACTCCCAATTATTTGTTTATCTTGTATACTCTGTGTAAGGAGTATTTAGTCAGAGGTAAACAAATAATTGAGACGGAAAGAAACTCGGCCAATGTGAATATATTCTTACAAAGAATAATGAGAATAATACAAATAGGAAGGGAGTCCACAAGATTTGCAGTCATTTTCAGAATGATTATACGCATTCAGTGGTTGCATGGACTTGGAGTATTGACTCACACTAGCTTTGATCAACTTGACAACGTGTAATAATGCAGCAACTAGTTCACTAATATTTTGGTGGTCAAGTAGCTCCTAAAGTCGCAACACAACTAAACCTAACTGGTTAACAAAGTATTTGAGACCACAAATTTTCATGGAAGATGGGGTATATCCGTCTTCATTGAAGACAGATCGGATTCCCTCTCACAATGAGGTAAGTGGGAGGACAAGTGGGGATTCATTTAGTTCCCACTTGCCCTCCCACTAATCTCATTGTGTGAGGGAATCCGGTCCGTTTTCATTTGATAATGTCCCGTATTCAATGAGACAAATTGGTGTGAGACACTGGAATAACTTTACTTGGGAGAATTTTTAAGACTCAACTTGAGTATGGAAGATATTTAGAGAGTATACTCTGCATACAGTAGGTCTTGCTTAAGACGAGTCGGATCTTACAACGGGTATTTTGTGAGAGGAAATGGGTAGAGGGGACAAGGTGGGCTCCCCCCATGTGCTCTCCACTCACCCTTAATGGGTATTTTGTGAGAGAATATGGTATCCGTCTTAAACTTAAGACGGATACTTCCGTCTGAAATAAGAATTTGTGCTCTGCATATATGTAACCTTTACTTAACTGTGTGAGATTTTACTAATTCTGCTTTAATAACATGAAATTTGTTACGTGGGGAGTAAAATGATTCAATCAAAGAATAATTAAATCGGGCCTCAACTACAACAAAGTAGGCCAAAACTATAGTCGTAAATATTGTTTGTGTTTGTCTAACTTACACCTAGGTAAGACCCAAACGGCTACAGACACAAAACGAAAAACATGAGGCGGTATAAACGTAGGACACGGAACACGTTTTTTAAACTTAAAAAATACTTTTTTTAAAGTATATATTTCTATAGTTATAAAAGTACAACTTTATTGTTGTAATAAAGTAATAATTTTTATTAAATTTTATGGAATTTCAAATTATGTAGTACTCCCTGCTATTCATAATAACATTCCCCTTTTCCATTTTCATCTATTTACAATACGTTTCTCTTTCCTTTTTTTGGTAAACTTTTATTCTTATTTTAATCACATCACCTCACAACAATACCCATACTTTATCTTATTTTAATCACCTTACCCTACAACAATAATTATTTTAATCACTTCACCCCACAATAATACCCCACAAATACATTCCCTCTCTCCAATTCCCTCACCCCACCACAATACTTTACCTTATTTAATTACACACCCTTAATTTTTGGTCCATTCTAGAATGAGGAAAGTTATTATGAATAGGAGGGAGTATATGCTAATTAATTAAAATCAGGGCGGGGCCAGTAATTACATTCACTTAGGGCTAATTTTAGAAATTAAATCCATGTTTAACTATTTTACCAGTAGTGGCTAGGGGTGCTAACGAGCCGAGCCGATCCCGAGCTTGGCCTTGCTCGGCTTGTGCTCAAGAACCAAAACTCGAACTCGAGCCGATCTCGAGCTTACCTGAGTTTGAAAAAAATGTGCTCGTTATGAAGCTTGCGAGCTTTAACGCGAGCATATATATAATTGTTGATTTTTTAAAATTTTTTCCTTCCGATATTTTCAATAACAAGGCTCGAATGATGTATGTAAAAATATTTGGCCAATAAGTTAGACATTTATATATGTGATACAAATATATAATAATGATAAAATATTTTTATAAAATATGAGCAATATCTTATCTAATCACACAAGTTCGAGCTCTCCGCGAACTTTTCGAGCCGAGCCAGCGTTTGCTCGATCGGCTTGACTCGTTAAGCTCTCGAGTCGAGCCCGAACCGTGCTCGCACGAGCCGACCTTTGACCGAGCCGATCTCGAAGTTGCTCGCGAGCTGTCTCGTCTCATTATCACCCGTAGTTGTGGCGGAGTTAGAATTCACATTTAGGAGCGCCGAATAATGCAGCGAGGGTGAAGTAATAATGTCACAAGGTAAACCAAAATAAAATAAAATTGAAGAAAATAATAAATTTTTTGAATCAGGATGTTACATATCTAAGACCATTCCCAAGCAAGGGTCAAGTTAATTGGGTCACCACCCATTTTTACTCTTAATCACTCCATAATTATCGTGACCTAGGTCACCAACTCAATCATTTTCCACTTTCCAACCTTTTCAATCATTTTCCTCATCCTCCACCCCACCCATTTACAAGCACCCAAATAGAAAAGTAGATGCTTTATGTTTTTCTTTTATTTTTTAATGGTGTACCCAATATAATAATAATTGGACACATGTAAGGTCAATTAATGGGTCAATTTGCTCCAACAAAGGTCACAAATTGACCTTTACTAGGGCAAAGTCATACTAACTTGTTTGTTAATCTTTGATTATCATGACCCAACAAGATCATGACCTTCCTTATGACCTTGCTTAGGGATAGTCTAATGAGATTTAGATTATAAGGATAAACAAAACGCCAACGTAACTCAACTATGCCTAGGACATGTCAATTTGGTAAACTAAATTTTACTTGACCTTTCTCCCCGGGCTATAGTCCATAGAGCCTAATGGTTGCCCCCACCTATGATTAAAATGTAACGGTTGGATTAATAATAATTCATATATCAACATGTATAACAAATAAGTCATGTATGCAAAAGAGAAGACTTTTCAAATTAAGGATAAGTTTTTTTTTTTTTTGTCAGAATCTACCTTCTATTTAGGGTCATTTGCGAACAACTAACTTTCATTTTTTTGGCTTTCAACTACCTTTCAAATTAATAATTATTTTTTCCTGCCAAAAAAAACTACCTATCATTTCTTATTTTTGCGAAAGACTACCAAAAATCCACTTACCGACGAAAAAAATTCAACTTTCTAGTGTTACCTTACCATTTTCATGTTGAATCTAACTCTTTACTTCATAACCCCAATAACCTACGAAAAAGATTGATTAAACCCAACATAATCACCTTAACTTGTCTATCTCTTAACTGAATAAAAGCTCTAACTCATGAAAATAAAATTACCATTAGCATTTATCTGAACATGGGCAAAATCAATTCATAGTGTTAACTATTTGAAAAATAATCATGGATGCACTCTTAAGATCACTTGTCTACTACACAAATAAGATCATACAATCAGATGTATATGAGCATGGTACATCCATTACTAATCTAATTGAGCTTATATGCAATCTTTTCGAGCTTTTAATTTTTTTTGTTACATTTTAATTTTTTAGGTGTCAAATTAAAATTTAGTTGAGCTTATATGTATTATTTTTAAGTTTCATTGTAATATTTTGAATTTAAAATTTATACAAACACGCTCGGATTCTTTTCAATAAAGCTCGTAAAATGTATAAATAAGCTCACTTTCCTTATTATAAAGCTCCAAATCTATACAATAACTTGTATACAACTGGTTGTATAATCTACTAATTGTGCCCTAGGTAGCACGAAAACGGACACGGACACGACACGGACACGTGATACGACATCTCATGAAATTTAGGACACGGGACACGACATTTAAATTTAATAAAATATAATTTTATAGTTATAAATAACGTACGATTTTATTTTTATATTGGTATTTGATACTAAATGTAAATAATTAAAGGTAAAATTTGACTTTGATTATAATTTATTCTCATTTCCAACCCAACTCATCTTCTAATCAATATCTATTAGTCTTTCAACCTCTCGTTCCTTATTTATAGGTGTCCGTGTGTCCGCGTGTCCGACACGGTGTCCGACACGGGACGGCTAGTTAAGAGAAGTGTCCGTGCTACCTAGATTGTGCCTACTATCTCATTATTTTTCTTTTATCTACCATCTTTATCGTGAAAAGAGAAAGATGGTACTTTAATATGACTGAGATGAAAATTAAGTTGATGAATCATGATAGCTAGTCTCTAAAGTTGTTGGAATGTAAGAGCATAGGTAAAGGTGACAGTAAATTTGACGTTGGAGAGGGAGATTGAAGTGATTGATGCATGCATTGGTAAAATTGCTTGGAAAAGACTTTTGATAAGGTCTTGGGTATGGAGAAATAATTTTTAAGATTTTGTTGGGTGAATAAAAGAAGAAATATGGGTTGCACGTGTGAAATGGGAGGAAAGAGCAAGCCATAGCCGGAAAGTAGACTTTTTTTTCGCTGGAAATGAATTTTTTGGTAGTCTTTTGCAATAATAAGAAATGAAAGGTAGTTGAAAGCTTAAAAAAAATGAAAGGTAATTGTTCGTAAATAACCTAAATAAAAGGTTAATTCTGGCAAAAAAAACCTATTAATGATATACTCCACATATTTTTAAGGTGTAGGTCTCCCTTGTGACGGGTCGGACCTTGCGACGGGTTTTTCCTCTAACAAAATGGGTAGAGGGAACATGTGGGGCACCCCCCATGTGCTTTCCCTTTTCCCTTAAATGGGTCATTTGTGAGGGGAAGTGGTACCCGTCGCAAGCTTGTGACGGATACTGCCCGTCACAAACAAGAATTTGTGATTTTTAAGTATATTGTGCAGATATCAATATCTGAAACACTGAAAGGGACATGTTAAATGGTAGAAGTGATCATATTCCCGAGTATTTGCCATTTGGTTGTAGTAAGTGTGTACAAGACAATATTATGAGAGGCTTAGCTAGCATATATGGAACTACGCACAACTGCACAAGAGCATACATATTATGTCGACGAGGGAAAAAATAACAAGGTTGGCAAGACAAGTTGCATCACTTATATATAAGTCGGTAATCTTCGACGATCTTGGGTTACACCGAATGATCGATACAGGTTCATAGATTACGGCTCTAATTTGTCACAATTGCGACAACCACACTATGTAGTCAACTCTATTTTGTACGTTTGACAAAGGAAAAAACATGTATAATATTTTTTTTTTTTTAAAGACAACATATATTCGTTTTTAATGAAGATAAATCAAATTCTCTCTCATAAGGAGGACAAGTAGGAATCCATAAACATTTATTTGACTTCCACTTATCCTTCTACTTGTCTACCTGTAAGAGAAATTCAACCTATTTTCATTGAATACGAATACCGTCTTCAATGAGACCTACCATAAAAAGAGAGTGGGTATGTAGTCAACTCTTATTCCGTTATTTATCTCGTACGTTGATGTTCACAATTCTTATTGATAATCCGCTTTATCTTGTCGTTTCTCTCTATGTTCTTTCAATGTCAATGTTATCATCATTCACACAGTCAACCTTTGACCATTTGACATAAACATTAGTCTACGTTTCAAATTCAATTTCCTTTAACACATGCACGGTTGCATCCCCCCTTACCCATTTTTATGATCCTTGTCGATTTCACTAGACAAATCTTTCGGATCGCAAATTCTTATTTCAGACGGACTAATTCCGTCCGAAAAATAAGACGGGATTATGTTACCACTTTTTGATAAAATGTAACCACAGCTAATATCAACTTATTTTCAATAGTGGTTACATCTAACTGTAAAGTGGTTACAAAATCCCGTCTTATTGCTTCAGACAAAACATTTTGGTCTGAAGCAAGACCAACTGCTTTCAGATAGCTAAATGCCCCAATTAATTTAGTTTTATTAAATTTTGTCAACCTCATTACGATCAAGATTAAATAGGTTGTATAATACTCCGTAATTGGTGACAACTTCATCCATTTATACCGATTATCATTAACAGCGGAATCATCAATAATGTTTTAAAAACTCGCCAACCATGATTGTCATTAGCTTTTTTGAATTTAATTTCAGCTCTTATAAGTGCATTCATTTAAACCCATTAATTTTAATTTCGTTCAATTCAGTTTTTTAGTTCAACATTATTATTATTAGTTTTTTAGTTCATCTTACACCAGTTCATTTACTTCAGTTCAGTTGAGTTCAACTCTATTAAGTTCAGTTCAGTTTAATTTAGATCAGGTTAATTAAGTTTAACTCTATTAAGTTTAATCCAGTTTAATTTTGATCAGGTTAGTTCATTTCAGACAATGTCAGTCCAAAGAAACATGACCTAAGTCTCATGTAAAACGGTTCTACTTGTACTTGGTAAATAACAATTGGATAATAGTCCCATTGTATAATCAAATTACTTATAAATTATTTTCATAATATAGAAAAGTAAACAAATAAGACATCCTAAAATAAAAATATTAAACAAATTACCAGGACGGAGGGAGTAATTAACTATTTTTAACTTATTATATTTAGAAATCTTAGTGTTATTAAAACACAAACATTTCAAGCAATTCTATGCATCCACGTCATTAGAACAATTCCTTTTTTTATTGTTTTCTTTAGTGACCCCACCACTAATAATCCACCTTTTATTTCCCCTCTCATGCATCTATGTCATCAACTACATCATCCCTTCATTTTTGTTATTCAATGGTTTTCACATCTCAATTTGTACATTTTTATGATTTACATTACAATTTATCAAGATCAACCAAAATAAAAAAAATTATTACTTCCATATATTTATCAATTATATATAATTTTAAAAAATCATGTTTTTGTCTAATATAGAACTAATCAAACAATGTTTGTAAATTACTCAGAATTTATATTTCATAATATACCAACTCTAAAATAAAGAAATTGTTGAATAAAAACTGTGAAAACATTAACAGAAATATCCAAATTATGTAAATCAACATTCTTACAACGTAATTAATAATGAATAAGAGTACACACAAATATTTCTCAATTGAATGGCGAGTAAAAATTTATGCCATTTTAAAAAAAAATGCCAACAATGGTATGGAATATGAAATTTAAATTGCTATGATTTGACCAGTCTTAAACTTAAGACGGGCAGTCACCGTCAAAAATGAGAATTTGTGTAATTATAATTCTCTATTATTTTTTGTTAAACAATAATCAAGATAATAATAATATGATTTTAAAAAAATTAAAATTGAATTAGCGGTTATATGTCGTATGAGATCTATTACGCAATTAAGTAATCCATTAGCAAATAATTCCAAATGAGGATACTTACGAGAGTATTTATTTAGTTTTTTTTATACCTTGATAATTAACATATGTGAACGCATATTTAAAAATCACTAGATGAATAAATAAAGGTAAAACATTTTTAAACTTTATCAGTTTCAACAAATCTTTTTACAATACATCTAATTAAAATAGTTTTATGATAGTATTCCAAAAGAAAAATAAGTGTAGCACCATTATAAACTACTCCCTCAATTCTTTTTTTATTTTTTGTGATGGGGAACCCGTAATAGCTATATTCAGCACCTATAAGGTAAACCTTCAAATATATATACTAACCTACAAACGACGTATACCAGGTAAGCCATCCGAAAATGACAGCCTCTAAGTCTAGACGCCATAAACTCATTTCATAAATATTTCACAAGATTGCTATTCAAGAGATTTGAATATGAGTCCCTCGAAAATTTCACCCATTTTAATCACTCACTCCATTCAATCTTATTATCCCCATTTTCCATAAAAGTTGAAATAATATACATTTTATATATATGTAGCATTATCCAAAATTAACCTACATAATCAACTGCTCCTTTCGTCCCGATCATTATTTACCTTTAGTTTTGACACAAACACGCATGAAAGAGAAAGCGACCAGCTATTGGTTGATAAATGGATCAAATTGAGCGTGGAGGATCAAATCGCCCCTCAAAGGCATTCCAAAAGATAAACTATTCACTAAGACACCCTAAAACGAAATTAGATAAACAAATGAAGAGACGAATCATAGGAAGTATCAGCCTACTTACATCTCCACACTCCACTCTAATAGTACTGTCTCAACTATTTTTATAATAAAAGGAATAAATTATGTAGTTTATCATCTTTTTCGATAAAAAGCAAACAACAAAATCAGATATATGGTTATTAAGTCGAGAAATCAACAAAATTTCTTTTTTTTTTACTGCAATTAATCTCTGTTTAATCAGAACTATTAATTTACTTGCATTTAAGAGTTAGTTATATTATTCATTCCTTAAGAAATGTAATTTAAAATATTGTGATGGGGAAGTTATCACTGTGATTGTACTTTGTATCTCTCGCGTCGTACTCTATTGTTTCATACTCCGTACATATAATTTTCTGTGTACATCTTTAATATCAAAATAAAAAATAAAGCAAACTTATTACATTTTTGTTTAGAGATATTTGGAATGTGAAATATTTTCTAAGTCTAATTAAGTTTTCTCAAGAGCTAACACTTATAAATTCTTAATTGAAATAGTTTAGTAAACCAAAATCTTAATATGACCTGATATAAAACTTAAGTAATATAATTTTTTTTTGAAGTTAACAATGTTTATAAAAACATACCCACGCACTGACCATTATTATAAAATCATACCCGTGCAATTTTGCACGGGCTTAAAACTAGTAGGTTAATTAATTTAGAATATGAATTATTCAAAAAAGGACGATAAAAATAGAATGTACCGAGTAGAAAAATACAATCACAATCGTTATACCACAAAAATAACAAACGTCGTGGAAACACTTGGAAGTTATCTGATCACACACTTTACGATACACTGAATGCACATTTTATTAATAAACTTTATTTTGTTTTACATACGGTATAGCCAGATACAATTTTTTTTACACAAATTCTTATTTCAGACGGAGGTATCCGTCTTAAGCTTAAGACGGATACCATATTCTCTCACAAAATACCCATCAAGGGTGTGTGGAGAGCACATGGGGGAGCCCACCTTGTCTCCTCTACCCATTTTCTCTCACAAAATAGCCGTTGTAAGATCCAACCCGTCTTAAGCAAGACCTACTGTTTTTTTTAAGATAAACATTATTCATCTAAAATTTAAGATATGTAAAGAATATCAAATCGCCTTACTTATTGTCTATACCAAAACTTTTATCTTTACTACTACATAATATATGATAATACTTAACCGTTTTAACTAGTAGACCTGTTAAACGGGTCGGGTGATACGGGTCGGGTTAGGGTCAGAATACATGTGAAAAAAGTTTATAATGTCTTATATTTTATCATTTTCAACCAAAAAAACGTACCTTTTTAAATTAAATCGTATTTGATACTATTAATATGATTATATTAACTATTTATCGTACTTATATTAAAATCTTTATTAAAATTAAATTATTTTAATATTTATTTATTATTTATGATATAAAAGTAATTTAAAATAGATTTTAATTTAATTTTTAAATTTAAAATATTAAAATAACGGGTCATTTCGGGTTGAACGGGTCGGGACAGGAACGAGTCATTTTGGGTTCGGTCATTTCAAGTCGATGGTCAAAATTTACGGGTTTTTGACCCTAAAAACCGGGTCTGGTGGGTCGGATTTTTGGATAAGATCATATTTTAACAGGTCTAGTTAATTTTAAGTTGAAAATAAATAATATCCGTAAGAAGCCAGACCGTAAATATAGCATTGCACTTTCTAGTGTCTCCCCTCCTATATTATCCACTTGCATTTATAGGCTACGGAGTACTCGTATCTTTTAGAAACACCTATCCAAGTTGCCAACTAGAATTCCAGAAATCCCTTGGATCAAAATAGAATTGAAACTGCAATAAATAAAACAAATGACTATCTGAATTTTCCACCTCTTTCTTCTTCTTTAAGCATTATATTTTATACTATTTCAAAGGCGGCGCCAAATATCTTTTTTAAATATTATACTCTTGGGTATATATAGAAACTAGAAAGCGGTGCTCTTTCCTAAACTTTAGACATTCATTTATTTGAACACAAAAAAAAACCGAAGAAAGGTTAATTATAATCAACATTTATGTGCATGTATTATAAACAAGAAAAAGTGGCAAAAAGAAGTAAAAAAAACAACGATGAAGAAGAGATTAGTAGTAGTAATATTAACACTACTACTACTAATTACTTAAATTATTGGGAAAATGAAGAAAATTTAGAAGGGATTATGAAAGAAATGTTAAGTCCTATGATGCCAGGGTTTAGTAGAGAAAGAGAGATGTCTGAAATTGTTTCTGCTCTTTCACATGTTGCTTCTTGTGAGACAACGTCGTCGTCTTATGATCTGACGACGTCGTCTCATGGTAGTTTTGGAGGTAAAAGAAGGCATGAAGATATTGGAGAGGGTTATGAAGTTAATAGGAGGTTGCTTGGAGGTCAAGGAAGTAGTATGTTTAGTAATGTGAATCCGGTTTCTTCATATTCATCTCTTGCTCCTCAAGGTACCTTATTATTTCATTTTACTTCTAGATTTTGCTTAGAATCTTTTTTTCTTCTAGTTTCTTCTCTTGGTCAGTATAAAAATTAAACAAATAATAAGACAGTGTCAGACCTGATACGGCCTTATTGTATAAAAAGATCATTCATATCAATCTACTACCAGACAATACTTTGACCACATTTTCTTCATTTATACTTTATATAGCTTTTTAGGATCAAAAATTTCCGAAACTTCTTTCTATAACACACGTAAATGTTTTTATCTTATATAAAAATATTTATATTTTGACTAAATATAATTAGGGTCATTATTTAAGAAGTTTGAATCAATATAGGGGGGCTTGGTGGAGAATTTGTATTTGGGCATGTATGAGCGAAGAAGTGCAAGTGGCAAGTGCAAGTGCAACCCCATTTTGGTGTTATATGATTAACAATGTTCATTAACAACACATACATTGATTAGTAACTTCATTTCATAGGATGAATTACATGAATATAGCACATCTATCTCATCTATCTCTAATAATAAAGAGTTCTATTTCGAGAAAAACCGTTATAATTAAGATTAAGATTTATATATGCATGCATGCATCCTATAATTGGCATGGTATTATACTTCATCTTGGTAATAATAATAATTAATTGGTAATAAGACAACATGCATGAGATAATCAAAATTGTGATTATTTGCTAATTGCTATTCATGTATCATAATTTCACAAGTATCCAATTATAAATTCAAGTTTTTGATAGTTATCCATATGCTTGAACTAGATAGCACCAAAACGGATACGTGACACGACATCACATGAAATTTAGGAGACGGTTAGTAAAATATAATAACGTACAATTTTATTTTTGTAAATGTTTTTTTATATTTAATTTAAATAATTGAAAGTAAGATTTGATTTTGACCAGAAGTCATTCTCATTTCTTATCCAAACCCGTATTCTAATCAATCTCTTTTAGTCTTTCGATCTGTCATTCCTCATTTGTAGGTATCGATATAAGGGTGTGTCCGACGAGTGTCATTGTCTAACGCGGTGTCGGACCCGGGACCGCTGGTCAGGAGAAGGGTCGGTGGTGAATTGATAATCGTTGATACATTGAATACAGTGTTGACTGTTGAGTGTGTATGTTTGTACAAATTGCATGCATATGTGATATGTCTCATTGCACTAACCAAGAGCTAGCGTAGTGTTTCCGAATAATTCTACAAATGCTGGCAATCTTGTCATAATGCAAAAAAGTTTAATTATTTTTTATGACTTATTTAGTTTAATCAGCTTCTTAGCCGTACTAATCATAATTAGAGCATATAGTTTTGTACGGTCCTCCCTTCACCAAACCATTATTTTATGTCTTAATTACTTACATCTCGTGCAACGCACATACGATGATTGTTATTTAATTTTTTTGCTTAGGGTGTCATTATGTAGAATGTAAAGTAATGTTGGGGATAAATTCTCATTAAAGACGGTCATATACTCATATCCGTCTTCAATAAAGATGAGTTGGTACCTCTCTCACAAGGAGGCAAGTGGGAGGATAAAGTGGGATTCATTTAGTTCCCACTCGTGTTCCTGTGAGAAGAGATATGACCCGTCTTCATCGGAAACGGATATACCCTATCTTCAATGAGACCAACTGATGTTAGGGTACTCCTCAGTATACTATTATCATTATCAAAGCTTGAATTTTCACTTTCTAGTAGTTTCCACCCTCATTTTAATGATAATGATTCCTTTTCATTACCTATTTCTTTCCATAAATATACCTATAAACCGATACTATTTAATTTTGAGAAAAATCTGACGGTCTACGAGGGTTTATCCAGAGCGCATCAAAGATAGCGACTGTGAGTTCCCTCGTTATTAAAAATCTTGAGTTGACTCAATTATACTAAGGGGACTCATTTGAACCCACCTCTATATATATATATATATATATATAGAGGCAAGATCCGGTGAGTCCACCTAAATATTTGAGTCCGTGAGTCCAGCTATACAATATCACAGATTACACAAAACAATATCACTGGTTACAATAAACAGTATCACGAAAAAAAACAGGTTAAAAATATTCTATGTCATACTACTCGCCCTTGATGACGACACCCACCCACCAATAACGACGACATATCCAAGCACCTAGATGACACAAGCAAACAATTATCCGGCACCGTCGTCACCCATTATTTATCCCATGCTTTCTTTTCAATCTTCATATTCCTCCACCCACTCTTACTCGGAGTTCTCACCACCCTCAATACAACAAAAATTGTCATTGTTGTCATTAAATTAGGTGTCTCGTAGTCGGTTATGAAGAAACATGCGGGAGGCAAAGATGCTTAGTAGAGAGAAAATATGATAAAATAAGCTATACACCTGGAATGAATCCCCATTTTGAGCTTAAGCAAAATCCTGACCTTCATAGGTAATGAGAGAAAAGAAATTGATAAGTAATGTAGAGAAAAGAAATTGAGAAAATCTTGACAATTATTTTAATTACTTAAATCATATCATAAAACTTGTTCAATGTTCATCATTAGCTTTGTACCCAACTTTTAAGCAATTTGAGATCCATAATTTTTTAACGCCATTTTAACAAAGTTGAATAACCAAAAAGACTCCCTAGTTGTATGACTTCTAGCTAATAAGTGATTAAGTGACCACTAAAATAATTGGCTGATAGATATCTATTTTATATATGGGCCATTATGATATTCTTAAAACTACTTACCTATCCTTTTAATATCTTTTAGACTTTTAAACTTTGTTTGACAAATGGAGTATTCCCGGAAGTAGCTTATTTGACTAAAATTTTACCTAATTTACTTTTTTGAAAGTGGTAAATAAGTAGCTTATTTGAACAAATAAACTATCTGAAATAAAATATTACTTAGTGTAGTAGTTTTAAGTATTCCCAAGAGTAGCTTATTTGACTAAAATTTTAGCTAATTTACTTTTTTGAAAGTGGTAAATAAGTAGCTTATTTGAACAAATAAGCTATCTGAAATAAAATACTACTTAGTGTAGTAGTTTTTGAGATTTCAGATACTTGAACTGATTTTATTTTCCAGTTTTACCCTTTTAATTTATAATATCAAATATTTATCATATCTTTTACGTCATTTCACCAAAAATTAGCCACATGTTATTAGCTGGTTTGTCAAACATTTGTTATATAATCAGTTATCTTACGAGCACCTTACCAGTTACAATTTCATGTTTCAGTTAACTTTTCAGTTTTCAATTACTTTTTCAATTTTAACTAGTTTGAACAAACGGAGCCTTACATTGCACTATCTAATAGTTGGAGTCGCATACTTTAAGTCTTCACAACACTGTGATTCTCTCTCTTTTTTATATTCCTAAGGGTTAAATTAAAGAATTAGTTTTAAAAAAATGGACTTACAATATTTTCACATATAGCTTAGAGTTAAAACTTGAAAATAAGTGTGAAAACAATAATTATAAAAACACTAATTCTCTAATGAGACAGTCTTGCTCACACGAGATGGGTTGTTATAAATTGATTTTGAACTTTTTTTTTGGCTTGTTTGTTTCTAGAATAGTTTATATTATGTCTCCTAGTTTCCTACTAATTTAGTATTAGACCGTCTCTCAAAAGACCTACTCTTACTTAAAGTAACTCAAAATTGCAATTATTTACAACGTCCTCATTGTGAAGAATAATTCTTTGACCATGTCTAATATTTCTCAACTTGTAGAAGGATCAAGCCACAGAATCCACCCTACGACTACACCGCCGACAACGGCGACGACAACAACAGGATTGGTAGCCACAACATATTCTCAAACTCCCACCATCATGCCTGAGTCCAACATTGCACAAGTAGGAGGAGGAGAACCAAGTAGAAGAAAATACAGGGGAGTTAGACAAAGACCATGGGGCAAATGGGCAGCCGAGATTCGAGACCCGTACAAAGCTGCCCGTGTTTGGCTTGGTACATTCGACACAGCCGAAGCAGCTGCTCGTGCTTACGACGAAGCTGCACTAAGATTTCGAGGTAGTAAAGCCAAACTCAACTTCCCTGAGAACGTCACTCTTCAGAACACTCCACCTACAATTCCGACGACTACCCATTTTTCGACATCGATTTCTACGTCAATCCTTTTGGCACCACCTCAAAACTCGCCATCATTCGTGCAAAACCCGCCATTGCAATTCTTGCATGAAGCTCAAGATTATAAGGATTATGTTAATTACTCGAGGTTAATTACGAGTGAAATTAACGATAATCAAAGTGATTTAGTAGGATTAAGTTTATTAGACAGAATGCTAATGACGTCTTCTTTAGATTCTCCTCCTGCACATATTGCTCCTATGAATTCCTCTGTTTTCACATCATCGTCAACAATTGCACCGTCGCGAACGGTACATCCAACGGTGGAGATTCAGCCACGTGGAAGTCAAGGGAATGTGGATCAGTATAAGGATGCTTCATCAGGGTCATGATTGTAATAATTTAGTCTTTGTTTGATTGTAAGAAGGTAAGGTACTAGTTTTTTTTACTCTGTTTTCTTTTGTGTTGGAACTTCCTTTTGTTAGAGACTTTGACCACTTTTAGTACCAAATAAACTACTAATACATGGTCAAAGTCAAAGGGATACATTGGATACATGGGATGGGAGAATGTTATTTTGTTATGATTTTGTCATAGCCATTTTATGTTGACCCATTTTGTCTCAAGGGGTTGACTTTTGATAGGTTGAATTAAGATTTTTTTTTCTAAAGCGGTGATTGAAAAGAAAAATTATCAAAATGGGTTAGAGATAAAACTTGTTACTCAAACTAGGTCAACGTCAACTTCGAAACTAGGTCAACGTCAACTTATAAAAAATGAAACTAAGTCCAAAAGAACACAGTTTAAGTTAATGTAAATTCAGATCATATAAGTTTTAATTAAGAAAAGTTGATATCTTATAAGTTTAGTTTAGAAAAGTTAAACTCCTATAAATTCAGCTCAATTCTTATAAGATCGTTTAATTCAGCTCGTATAAGTTTAGAAAATCAAGTTCCTACACGTCCAGTTAACTTCTTGTTAAGTAAAATAAGTACAAAAAAATTAAATTACTGATACTTTAACTGAATTTTTATAACTATTACATCGTCGATTTTTAATCCATAAGATTTTAACTACCAAGTCACGACTCTAGCTCTAACATTACATATACTACATGATATGATGATGATGATGATTGATGATATGAATGTATGAACGAACAAATTTATTTTTTATCCATTTACAAACTTCCAAAAAGAAAATATTTAAATTAGGGGAAAGAAAGATGAGGTGATCCAATTCAAGTCACATTATTCGAATTTATTCGACTTATTCCCTATCTTTATCTTTATGTGTCATAAACATAGACACTAGACATGTCAAACCAATTAGGTTGATCGGGCCATATGGGTCGGGTGAGGTTTAAAGTTAGCGCCGATAAAAAAGTTTACGACATTTTTTATTTTACCATTTTTTAGACGAAGAACAATCATTTTAAAATGAAATCATACTCCGTATGTAATAATATAATTACATTCTTTACTTATCATACATACATATACATATTTATAAATTTTTTTTATTTTAAATTAATCATTTTATTATTAAATGATATAAAAGTTATATAAATTTATTTTTTTTATTTATAATAATAATTTACTATTACTTTATTCATTGTTTCAAATAAATTATAAATATGTGAATATTTTAATAATATTCTTAATTTATATTTGAACTATCGAGTTGAATGGGTCAGGTTAGCTTTCGACCTTAAAATAACGGATTACTTCGAGTAAGGGGTTTTGATAGGTCTAAGGCGCATACACACTCTTTTTGAGCGTCTCTCAAGATTTGAGCATCTCTCAAGAGTCAAGTCTCAGTCCCTGAATTTGGCTCTTGTCGTAGGGGGCCATTCTCTTGACATACCAGGATTATTCGAATCAAAACATTCACTTCTCCTCTTTCTCAATATTCCTTCATATTTATCTATGATGAGGTCAGCCAGCACCAATTACTGTCATCATCTCATATTATCATCTCATTTTGACATTTACTATACTTTTCTCATTCATTATATGTCTCCCCCACCTTATGTTACATTAATTATTCATTAAACTGTGCATTACATTTCAATATCTTACCTATCTTATAATATCATCAACCACGAATTATATAATAATAACTCCATTTTCATGTTATAATAGCAGTAGTTATTAGGCTTAAACTCAGATCTATTACATGTAAGCTGTAAATTTAATCGTGGTTTTTATGCATTAATTTTATATATTCTTCTTTTGCATTTATTTTTTGATCTGTTGAATCTGCTGTTTATTACAGGAGTATCTGATTCTGGGTTTGATAGCCAAAGAAGAAATCTTTTGTGGGTTTGATTTAAATTTGTGTAATTTTTACTGTTTATAGAGTAATTTGGGTGATGGATTTAGATGATGTGAGAACAATTCTGCGGAATTCAGGGGTTGATATATGGGGTTTGATAGAATCTGCTATAAAGGTAGCTTCTTTAGATTATGGTGATGACCTTATAGCTCATAGAGATAGTATTGTTGCCAAACTTTACACAAATTGCCCCAATTGCGATACTGAATGTAGAGTTAAAACCTCTAGGGGTAATGGGTTTATGCCCAATGCCGCGGTGAATGCGGTTTTTGGGGACGAGGAGGAGGAGGATAAGAAGGAGGAGGAGGAGGGGGAGGATGAGCAGTATCACAAGGAGTTGGAGCAAAGGCTTGTTGATGAGGATGATGGATTTGAGTATGATCAGGAAACTCGAATTTTTTCTATTAAAGAACAACTTGAAGATCCTAACCAGGTTGCTGTGTTGTTCTTCCTGTTTGACTTTTCTGGTGTAAAACATTGTCAATACGGATATAAAAAATTAGAATATGATACTTGAATACTTACAATTGTCAACTAAAAATTGTTCACAAAGTTGTCGGGTTATTTACATTTTTAGTCATTTGTGAGGAGTATTTTAAGTAAACGTAAACAAATCAGTTTAGACTGAGGAAGTATTCCATTATATCTAAGTTAAGGGTTGTCTTGGTGACCTCGTAAAGTCAGGTTAGAAGGACATTGTGAAACAAAGGAATTATAAGTTTGTTGGTTGTCAATCATTTATGTTCACGGTTGTGAAAACAATTGATATTGGTTTTTTGGTTTTGCAATTTTAGACTGATGATTCACTAGTTGATTTGCTTCAAACTTTAGCTGATATGGATATTACCTTCAAAGCTCTCAAGGTTAGTATGTAGCTCTCTATATATGATTGAGCTAGTTACTACTCCACAACGATCAAACTTTCATTAGTCCATTATAAAATGTACTTGGAGAAGTCTTCTTTATATGTTGATTGATTGGTTTTGAAGGAAACTGATATCGGGAGGCACGTAAATCGATTGAGAAAGCACCCATCGAACGATGTTAGGCAATTAGTTAAACTACTCGTCAGGTTTTGTTCAGTTCAATCCCAAGTTTAGCTTAATACATCTTGAACAAATGAGTGTTTGGATATGGACGAATTGTTGATTTTGAACTGTTTTATGTTTGTATTCTTGGTAGGAAATGGAAGGATTTAGTTGATGAATGGGTTAGGGCAAATACAGCCGGTGGAATTCCTTCCTCCTCCAATCTCATTGGTCCTTATCTTCTTTCTTTTGGTTTCATAAAAAATTTAATTTATGTAATCATACTCCTGTATGTAATAGAAAAAAAATCGTTACTGGGGCCTGAATAAGTTTGGTTTCTTTGTAATGTATGAACGTAAATTAATGGCTTCAGCCGATGGAGATTCGCCTTATTCGCCAGAGCAGAACATTTCCAAGAATCATCAGAGTGGTCATCACAATCAGGTATAATATTCTTATGCTATGGCAGTATGGCCTAGGTAGAATATGAATATACTGAAAAACCTTTGACCTTGCTTTTTTTATTCTCTTGCTTTAAGATTTCTATGCAGTTCAAAGTCTATAATCCATAGCCTGAAGGGTCCTGCACATTGCGGGGTATAGGGGGTTGATATATTCACCTTTACCCTATGGCTTGTGTTAAACTACACCGGGAAGTTGTTTCCATGTGATTTATAATAAAAAGTTATTCGAAAGTTGCATTGAATGACCGCCACATCACAATGTAAAGAGTAACCGTCAGTTTAGTGAGCCTATTTTACTTTATTCCGATATAGTATTTGGCTCCATTAGAAACGAGAATTGCTCTAAGATTTGTGCATTGGTATATTTCTTTACAGGTTCCTGATTTTGGCTACTCACCAAACCCACACAGTGGAAGTTCCAGGTCAGATAAGTCGGAATATAAGCCTAAAGCTGTCGCGACTCACACCTCTCCTCCACAAAGAGCCCCACCGGCTAAACAAACACCAGCTCTTCAACCCAATGTATACCTTTCAAAATTCTAGTATTTCATATAATGTTGTGTTGGCATTTTTGCAGTTCAATATTTCTGAAAATGCTAAATTCTTATTTCCTGTACCATCATAAAAATCATAATGGATTTCTAGCCGATGAAACCTTAATGATTTGATCAAAATGTTTCAAACCAAAGATGTATTTCATAAAGAGGAATGCTTTGAAAGAGTTATACGAAGTATATTCTAATTTCAGAACCTATGTTACTCCGACTCTTCTGGTTCCCCCATGTGCCCGTGTCCGACACACGACACTCGGACAAGGGTATGACACTTCGACACCTCATTTTAAGCCAAAATCTGCATAATTGTTTTATAAAAATGACCGAGTCTGACACTTGGACACGCACCCATATCGTACCTCTATATGAGTCTCAACAACATATATCAGAACCATGTTCCTCCACGAAATACTATTGTTTGCTGCCTGCTGAACTTTTTGTGTTATTTTGAAAATTTAATGATCCAACTCTGATTTGGATATTCAGAGGCAGAAACAAGTAGCAGCTGATCCCGAGAGGCTGGCTTCTGCTAGGAAGCGGCTTCAGGAGAACTACCAAGAAGCGCAAAATGGTTTGATACTTACCTTTATTATCAATACTAACTGAAAAAAGTTCCGGAATCCTTGTTTCAGAAAACTTCTATGATTTTCTTTTGAATCTGATGTTTCTGGTTGTTATTTTGCAATTTTTGGTTCATCTTTGTTGAAGCCAAAAAGCAACGAACAATCCAAGTGATGGACATCCACGAGCTTCCGAAGGGTAAGGCCAAGAATTCCTTTATTGGAAGAAAAGGTGGTTTTCAGAGGCGCTAGTGTTAGCCGATAAACGACATATATGAGATACAAACCCTCTTACAGTCGATCAGTCCCATAACAAACCAGGTTGAAATCATCAAATCGAAAAACAAAGCTGAAAGAAATGAGTTTGTTTTACCTCCATTGGTCATGTTTGTTGTACACTAATGAAATAAACTGAATTACGGGCCGACATAAGTACGGAATTTCTTGAACGTTTTTAGAAGTTCTGTTCAATTTTGGCAGGAAATGAAGGTTTTTCTTAGCCTTGGTAGGCTATCATGTCTGGATTTTGTACCGGGGGTGGTTAAGTTCTTACCTAACACAAGAATGCTTTGGTGGGTGAGTATCATATTGCCCTAAGTTGTGTGAAATGGTGATGGAATTCGGCGAGAATTGAATGTACAATTATGCATTTATGCTCCGCTGGTGAGAGGATAGTCATTTGACTACCTTCCTTGCCATTTAAAGGAACCCTTAAGACAGCGGACTGTGTGTTCTTGAATGAGAATTATGAGTAGGTGAAAAACACTCGGGTAAGAATGCGTCTATTTGCCTCTCTTATCTCACCATATATAGGGGATCTCCTAGTGCTAAAGTAATGTTCCAGTAATGTCCAAATCACGGTTAGGATTGTGTATATTCGACTCACTTATCTCGACATAACGACATTTGTGGAGCCCTTGAGACACTCGTATAAATGTTCTGTAAGGATAAACAAACACTCTACATAAATGTTAGGTTAATATTTCAGTCGTAGAATCATAGCCTCGTGAGGTGAATCTCTATTTGGGGTATTCGTATTCCATATAGTTTGATGGATTAGGGAATAAAATGAAGCATATTTCATTTTTTTTCCTGAAGTTCGAGAACAATTTGGGTTAGAGAGCAGCTGAACATGAGCATCAATCACTATATTTTCTAGGCTCTGTTGAATGTTTTGGCATGTCAATCTGGATTTCCGGCTAGCTATTTCGCCAAAATTCAGATAGCTTATTTTCGTGTTAGTGTTTAACAAGTAGTTTATTTAATAAGTATGGCAAGCTGAAATTAAAAGCATCGGAGTAGCATATGAGAAACACAAATAAGTTAATGAAACTTTTTTATCTTCCTTTTTCACCCATTTAATTGTTATACTAAATAATGAAATCATGATTATTTGTGTCATTTTATCAGATATCTCTACCTTATATAGTGAATTGCCAAACAGTTTAAATAATATTAATCACCTCATCAAGTCCTAATTTTCAGCTAGCTTAACCGCTTCCGATTATTGATTTTCAGCTAGCTTAGCCTCTTTCAATTATTTTTCCAGGTTTCAACTAGTTCTTTTCTCTAGTTTGTCAAACAAAGCTTAAGCTGTGTTTGCAGTTACCAAACTTATCGAGTTATAAGATTTAGTGCAAGATTTTATGGGCATCCCTTATTTATTTATAAACTAGATTTCATGCCCGTGCGATGCACGGGTCTACATTGATGTCATTTTCATAATTTTTCTATAACAATTAACTTGTAAAAATAAACTTTTGAAATTTTAAGACTATAATAAAATATACTCCGTAATTTTTAAGAAAATAATATTGATATATTGATTCAACTTCTATTTTAAACATATTTTACCAACTTTGCCAGGAATCAAGTTATATTTGATCTATATGACTCAAAAAATGATCCAAGGTACCTAAGAATTAAGCTCTCTAAGACAATGCTTAAGAGATTCAAAAGATTTTCGGTTGATCACCCTACCTTATGGTAATTGTCCGATATGGGGCACTTCTACTATTTATAGGTATTAGTATCTTCACCACACTTACATTATTTTTCAAGGTGTGATATATAACATACTAAGAATTACACCAAATATGTGCAAATAATATGAGATTTTATACTATAATGATAACATTTTTTTATAATCATAGGATTAGCCACTTTATGTTATTTTTCCGATGTGGGATAATTCTACAATTTATACGTAATATGTTTACTACATCTACATTATTTTTCAATGTGAGAAAAGTAATATATTAAGTGGGGCACCATTTTCTTTAAATATATATTTCTATTATTTTTATTTTATACAATAATTAAAAGATTATACACTTAATTTTTTATATCCAAAGTATTATTTATGAAACATTCAAATTAGTTTTTTATGATGTAAAAGTAAAGATAATAATACAAACTTGTAAGAGATCTCTAAGACAATACTTAAGAGACTTAAAATATTTTGGGTGGATATATAAGTTCCAATTATGACTCCTATTTATAATCATAGGATCACCATATCTTAAGGTAAATTTTCGATGTGGGACAATTCTAGTTTTTATATATAGTATATTCACCACACCTACGTTATTTTTCAATGTGGGACAAATAACATACTAAGTACTACATCATATTTTTCTATAAATTAATTATTTTTTGACTACTACTAAACCATTATACTAATATTAGAATAATAAAAAATATTTTAAAAGTCATTTATTTAATTTTCATATACTAAGGTTATAGTTATATGATCTTATAAATGATATGGTAGTAAAAAATACAAAATTTATACTCTAATGAAAACATTTTTCGTTTAGAATCCAAATATATAAGTTTCGAAATGTTTTGCATTATATTTTTTTTGTCAGATTGATAATCAATTTTTTTTTCCGTAAATAATAGTTGTGATATTAGAAATATTACATAGTATCTTTTTCGTAATCTTGGAAGATCTTAAAATATACTTTCCAAAAATTAAAAAAGATGATGTTGACCAATAGAATTTCTCGAAAAAAGCCTCTTTTATATATATACTAGATTTCATGCCCGTGCGATGCACGGGTCTACATTAATGTTATTTTCATAAATTTTCTATAACAATTAACTGATAAAGATAAAAATTTTAAGAATTAAGACTATAATAAATACTACCTCCCATCCAAACCAAAGGTTACACTTACCTTATTTGGACCATCCAAACCAAACTACCCATTCCTTTTTGGGTAACAAATAAGACCAAATACTCCTCATCTACCCTATATATTTACACAATATGCCATTACCCCACTCACCCAACTAACATTAAATATTCAAGTGGTCCTACTTCCATTCCAATACTACCCTTCCTTTATCAATTTTTTCTTAAAACTTGTGCTCCCTCCCATGTAACCTTTGGTTTGGATGGGAGGGAGTATAATTTTTAAGAAAATAATATTGATATATTGATTCAAATTCTATTTTAAACATATTTTACCAACTTTGTCAAGACTTATGTTATGTTTGATCTATATTATGTCCCGAAAAATATTAACATAACCCTCTCATTCACATCATTTAATAGGCTTACATATGTTTTTATTGATACATTCACAACAAAAAAATGATCCAAATAACCTAAGAATTAAGCTCTCTAAGACAATACTTAAGAGACTCAAAAGATTTTGGTTTGATACATAAGTTCCTAATATGACTCATATTTGTAATCATGAGATCACTACGTTATGGTAATTGTCTGATATGGGACAATTCTACTATTTATCGATAGTATATTCATTACACCTATATTATTTTTCAATGTGAGATAAATAACATGCTAAGAATTACACCAAGTATGACATCCTTTTTTTTTTTTTTTTACCATGGATCTATTTATATTTTTTTCATAATTAATACAAAATTTTAAGAGCTCTCTAAAATAATATTTGAGAGACTTAAATGATCTTAGGTTGATATCTAAGTTTCAAGGACGATTTCTACTTATAATCACATGATCAGCCCAGTTTATGATATTTTTCCAATGTGGGACAATTCTTTTATTTATATGTAATTTATTCACCACACATACATTATTTTTCAATGTGGGACAAATAACATATTAAGTAATGCACCATTAAGATAAAGATAATAATACAAACTTTTAAAAGCCCTGTAAGACAATACTTAAGATATTCAAAAGATTTTTAGTTGATATCTAAGTTCAAAGGATGACTCATTTTTATAATATTTTTTATCTGAAATGAAATGTAAAATTTTTTATAGAAAAATTATAAACACCACTTGAATATAATATAGGGAATGTATATTTAAATAATTAAAAGATTTTTCACTTTATTAATTTTAATGATGTAAGTTTAACTAATGTGGAGATAATAATACATGATGTGGGACAATTGTATTATTTAATATCATACTAACTTACTAAGTGACACACCATATTTTTTATAAAATAATTAATGTTTTATTGATATTATTTATAATATTTTCCTAAATTAATTTTTGATGAAGATTTTGATATACGTACGATTATATTCTTAAGGACTCTGATAGACAATACGCAAAAGACTCATATTTTTAATCATAAAATAACCTTACTTTGTGTAATTTTTCGATATGAGACCATTCTATTATATATAGGTATTATATTCACCATACCTAAATTATTTTTTCAGTGTGAGACAAATAACATACTAAGAATTACACCAAGTATGTGCAAATAATATTAGAATATATACTCTAATGGTAGCAGCAAAACCCATGTTATTATTGGTTTGATGAAATCGTAATATTACTTTGCTGCACCGACTTATTGTCGCATGATAAACTTATATGAGTTATTTGTTTAGAATGTTCTTACCTGGTTTCATAATTTTGGTACATTTTGTTAATCATATTGAAGTTTCATTCAAACTGGTCAATCATATTAATATTGGTACATTTTGTTAGAAATCATATTGATGTTTCATTCAAACTGGTCAATCATATTAATATTGGTACATTTTTTATGCATGATTTTGGTTGTATTATTAGCATAATTCAACTGGGTTGTACTTTGTTCAATTGTTATGAACTTATGAATAATGATCTTAATGGTGTAGCAATTTGGGGATTAAAAGAGAATTGTAATTGTTTTATTGGTGTAGTGTGATCCATCAATATACACTGAAATGTCAGAAAAAAATGCCCACCAAGAAAAAATGTTTATGGAGTATGGAGTAGTCAGTAGTGGCTACAATATATGTGGGAATGGATAATCTTATCGTCGGAAGATGTCAAATGAAACCATTTATAGCTGCATGAGTAGTAGCTGTTTGCTCGAAATTAATCAAGCCTTTTACATGCTCATAAGTTTCAAAAATGACTTCTATTTATAATTATAGGGTCACCCTAACTTATGTTAATTCTTCGATGTCGGACTATTTTTCTTTTTATATATAATATATTCACCACGCTTACATTATTTTCCATTATGGGTCAAATAACATACTATACCAATATAAGTAGTACCTCATCGATAGTTTCTTAAATTAAATTTTAATACAAACTCATAAGAGCTATCTAAGAGAATACTTAAGAGACTCAAAAAAATATAAAATTTATACTCCAATGAAAGCATTTTTCGCTAAAAATCTAAATATGTAAGTGTCGAAATGTTTTAATTATTTCAATATACATTTCATATATTATATTTAAGTGATGTTTATAATTTTTATATAAAAACTTTTACCCGGTCTTTTAGATAATATTTATGATATTTTTCTAAATTGTTTTATGATGATGTAAATTTTACTATTTTGGAGATAATGATATAAACTTTTAAGAGGTCTCTAAGACAATACTTAAGAGACTCAAAAGATTTTGGGTTGATACCTATCTAAGTTCCAAAGATGACTGCTATTTATAATCATATAATCATCATAGCTTATGATATTTTTTCAATGTGGGACAATTCTATTACTTATATGTGCTATATTCACCACATCTCTAATATTTTTCAATATCGGACAAATAACATACTAAATAATTATTTCTTAACCTTTACTAAACTATTATATTAATATTAGAATAATAAAAATTATTTTAAAAGTCATTTATTTAATTTTCGCATGCGTATACTCTAATTGTATTATATTATAAAAAAAATTGGTAGCAAATAATACAAAATTTATACTCCAATGAAAGCATTTTTCGCCACGAATCCAAATATGTAAGTTTTGAAATGTTTTGCATTATAATTTTTTGCTAGATTGATAATCAAACATTTTCTTACGTAAATAATAGTTGTAATATTAAAAATATTGCATAATATCTTTTCTTAATCTTGTAAGATCTTATAATATACTTTTCCAAAAACTGAAAAAGATGATGTGAACCAATAGAATTGCTCGAAAAAAGCCTGTTTTATATATATATATATTGACTAGATTTCATGCCCGTGCGATGCACGGGTTTATGTTAATGTTATTTTCGTAATTTTCCTATAATAACAGTTAACTTACAAAAATAAATTTTTGAAGTTTTAAGACTATAATAAAATATACTCCGTAATTTTTTAAAAAATAATATTGATATATTGATTCAACTTATTCTATTTTAAACATATGTTACCAATCTTGTCGGGACTCAAGTTATATTTGATCTATATTATGACTCGAAAAATGATTCAAAGTACTTAAGAATTAAGCTCTCTAAGACAATGTTTAAGAAACTCAAAAGATTTTGGGTTGATCACTGCACCTTATGTTAATTGTTCGATATAGGGCAATTTTACTATTTATAGTTATTAGTATATTCACCACACATACATTATTTTTCAATGTGAGATATATAACATACTAAGAATTACACAAAGTATATGCAAATAATATGATATTCTATACTGTAATGATAGCATTTTTTTTTACCACGAATCTAATTATATTATTTTCATAATTAATACAAAATTTTAAGAGCTCTCTAAAACAATACTCTCTTCGTCTTAATCATTTGTTTGCCTTTGACTAAAATACTCCTAAAAAAAGGCAAACAAATGACCGGAACGAAATGAGTATTTGAGAGACTTACATGACTTTGGGTTCATCTCTAAGTATCAAAGACGACTCTTATTTATAATCGCGTGATCATCGCAGCTTATGATATTTCACCGATGTGGGACAATTCTTCTATTTATACATAGTATATTCTTCACATTTGATTGCTTTTTAATGTGAGACAAATAACATATTTGGTAGTTACCATTAAAATTATTGTATACGATACTTTCTAAATTACTTTTGATGACCTAAATTTCATTAAGGTAGAAATAATAATACAAACTTTTAAGATGTCTGAAAGATAATACTTGAGAGATTCAAAAGATTTTGGGTGAATATCTAAGTTGAAAGATGACTCATTTTCACGATATTCTTTGTGAATTGAATGTACGAAATTTTATATACAAATTATAAACACCACTTGAATATAATAATAGGAAATGTATATTGAGATAAATAAAATTATTTTCACTTTATTTTTCAATGATATTTTCCTAAATTAATTTTTGATGATGTAAGTTTCACTAATGTGAATACAAATTTTTAAGAGCTCTCTAAGATAGTATTTAAGAGACTCAAAAGATTATGGGTTGATATCTAAGTTCTAAGGATGAATCTTATTTATAATTATAGGATCACCCTAGCTTATGATAATTTTATGATGTTGGACAATATACTATTTATACGTAATATATTTACTACACTTGTATTATATTTCAATGTGGGACAAATAACTTATTAAGTGGTACACCATAAAAATTATTACTTATATTGGATACTTTCCTAAATTTTCTAAATTAAGTTTGATGATGTAATTTCACTATTGTGGAATTAATAATACAAAATTTTAAAGGTTCATTAAACCAATACTTAAGAGACTAAATGATTCCTATTTATAATCATACTTATTAGTCTATATATTTCCCACAAATACATTATTTTTCAATTTGAGACTAATAACACATTAAGTAGTTTATCATCAAAATTATTATTTATGATAATTTTCTAAATTTAGTTTTAATAATGTAAATTTAACTATTGTGACTATTATAATTCCATTTGGATCTATCCAAAACAATGATTAAGAGACTTAAAAAATTGTAGGTTTATACCTAAGTTCAAGGATGACTCATATTTATAATCATAAGATCACCCTATGTTATAATAATTTATCAATGTGGGACAATTTTTAATTTATAAGTAATATATTCATCACACATACATTATTCTTCAATGTGGGACTAATAACAAACTAAGTAGTACACCATCTTTTTTCATATAATATTTATTTCCTAACTGTTATATTAGTATTAGAATAATAAAAAAAATATTTTAAATGTCATTTATTAAATTTTTAAAGTCATTTATTAACATAACAATATAAAAAAATAAAATAAAAGCTCGTGCGATGATCATATTTATGATCACTCCACTTTATGATAATTTATTAATGTGGGACGAATTTTGATATTTATACGTAGTATATATTCATGAGTCACGATACCTACAATGTTTTTTTCAATGTGGAACAAATAACACATTAAATAGTTTACCGTCAAAATTATTATTTATGATATTTTCTAAATTAATTTTTAATGATGTAAATTTCACTATAGTGAAAATTATAATACAAATTTTTAGAGTTTTGTAAGACAATATGTAAGAGGCTCAAAATATTTTGGGTTGAAACTTTAGTTCCAAGTATGATTCCTATTTGTAATCATAAGATCACCCACCTTATGATCGATAATTTTCTGATGTGGGACAATTCTTCTATTTAATTTTCTGATGTGGGACAATTCTACTATTTAATATTCTGATGTGGGACAATTCTACTATTTATAGGTAATATATTCACCACATCTACATTATTTTTCAATGTAGGACATATAATATACTAAAAATTACACCAAATATGTCCAAATAATATGAGTTTCTATACTTTGCAGGGTTTTTTTTCACCATGAATCTAATTATATTATATTCATAATTTTTTTTTTACAATACTTAATTTTTTTAAATATATAATACCTTTTAAAATTAATTTTTAATGATGTAAATTTAACAATTGTGAAGATAATAATATACAAACGTTTAAGAGATCTCTAAGACAATACTTAAGAGACTTAAAAGATTTTAGTTTGTTATATAAGGTCCAAGAATGATTCATATATTTAATCAAACTTTTAAGAGATCTCTAAGACAATATTTAAGAGATTTAATAATTTTGGGTTGATACATAAAGTTTAAGGATGACTCCTATTTATAATCATAGGATTACCCACTTTATTATTTTTTCAATGTGGGACAATTTTACTATTTATATGTAATAGTTTTAGCACATCTACATTATTTTCCAATGTGGGACAAATAATAGTTATGAATTTAATTTTTATTTAAAGAGTTTCTAAAAAGTTGAAAAGTTGATAATATTATTAGGAAAATAATTAATTTTAAAAATATAATCAAAATCTAAGAGTTCAACCATAACTTGGAAAGTATATGTATGAATATAATGTTAAAAAGTTGATAATATTATTAGGAAAATAATTAATTTAAAAAATATAATAAAAATTTAAGAGTTCAACCTAACTTGGAAAGTATATGTATGAATTTATTTTTTATTTTAAGAGTTCCTATAAAGGGGAACCACGTGCCTCGAAAAAAGCCTCTTTTATATATATACTAGATTTCATGCCCGTGCGATGCACGGGTCTACACTAATGTCTTCTTCTTAAATATTCTTATAACAATTACCTAATAGAAATAAACTTTTGAAGTTTGACGTTTTAAGTTTTTACGGAGTAACTTTTAAGTACGTATGAAGTTTGACCCTTAACTTATTAAGTTTTAACAATATAGTCTTAACATGAATTAAATTTTCATTTGATGAATTATTTTATATCCTAATAATATAATCAAATTTTATCGCAAGCGTTAAATATGATATTAATTTGACTTTTTTTGGAAATGATATTATTTTATTTAATAAAATTAATCAGCATAATTTCACTCTCGCTTAACTTTCTCACTCAATTTGCCTTGCGACCCAAATCAATTGAATACAGACCATCCACGAACACCCCACTCCCTACTATTATTTATCATGCCTTTTCCGGCCCTTATCAAAAATGAATATAAGTAAATAAAGTATTCCTTATTAGAATAGATAAAGTATTGTTATTTAGTTGATGAAAATTGTTTTTAACACTGTAATCAAATATAATTTTCAAGAAAAAAAATATCGATAAATTGAGTCAACTTGTATTTAAACCATATTTTACCAACTTTGCAATGACTCAAGTTATGTTTGATCCATATTATGACCCGAAAAATATTAACATTACCCGCCCATTCAAATCATTTAATGGGCAGGATAGATAAAGTATTATACTTTAATATTATTTTTATAAACTCAAAATTCTAAAAAATTTTATTGATAAAATAAATAATAAAATATTTGATAAAGTAGTAAATCATGGACTCTTCAAAATTCAACATTATACTTCGTATATAGCCTAGGGACGTCACAGTGTTATATACTTCTCCGTCTCCATCATTGTTCACTTTTTTTTCTATTCTCTGTGATATCGTGTGAAAAACATATAAAGGAGTATGATAAAAAATGGCTATCAAAAATTTGATTGGCTGTTCTAAGTATTTGTGTTATTGATAAAATCAATACATAACATTTCATAGCTTAACATGTATTGCTAAGTTACCTAGACACAAACATCCAAAAACATTGTATTTATTTGTGTTGATAAGTTTGTGGATTTACCATAACAAAATCCAACCAGTACAACTAATTACGCTCTAACCTTTGTATTAGTATTATTACTACTCTATTTGAATTGTTAATAGAGTTCTCTCTATGGTAAAATTACAGTAATTTCGATCAAACTTCTCACGTAGTGATTTATTACTCTCTTTGGTTATCACTCCTTCAATCGTCGCTCATCTATTGTAAAATACTTTTGAGTAATTTAAACGTTCTAAAGTTGTTTTAATATGTGATCAAAGGGCATATATCGGTAGCGATCCTTGCTATCCATGATACAAATAAGCAATCCCTCATTTTATTATTATTATCATTATTATTATTATTGTTATTATTATTATTATGAGAATAACACATATTATCATTGTTTAACTAAATAAAGGCAAATTTAACGAAAATAACCCAACCTTTGTTATGTCTTTCAAAAATAACTCAACCTTTCAAGCTAAACAATAATAATCCATCCTTTACATTTTTGCCACAAAAATATCCCACCACTTAACTATCTTGCATTTTTGTAGAAAATTAAGGAATGATATTTTGTATGAAAAAAAATTAATCAAAATTAAAAAAAATAGATTTTATGATATTTTCTGTAAAAATAAAATGATTTTCCTTTAAAGACGGATTTCTAATTGAGTATAAAATGATTTCCTTTATATTTTCTGTAAAAAAAAACAACAAAAGCGTAAGTATGATATCTAATTAAGTATACAATTGAGCCTTGGTGAACGTCAAATTGCATGTAGCCGGGTAAAATAAGAACTCTACAAAAGTGATAAATTAAACTTTATGTTTGGCGTTTTAATAATCAAAACCATTTCTTATATATATTTTATTACTCCGTAAAAGATTATTTACAACTGATAGACATTGAAGATATAACTTCTGTGAATTAGTACTGAGTAATTACGGTGCTTTACAATAAGACCATCAAAACCTTGCCATATCCTTAGCTACCTTACAACTTCATCAAATATATCCCCATATATATATACACATAATAACCAGAATACCTAACTATTAGAAAGTCGTTAGATCATATTATTAGCAAACCCTTTTTACGTCATTAATGATCATATAAAATCTACAAAATAAAATGATGTTCGGTTTACCGGTTACTTCCTCCATTCAATTTCAAACATACCACTACACTATTTGACTATATTGATAATTGAAAGGGATATTCAAAATTTCGTACAATAATATATAAGAAAAATTACAGTCATGTGAGATCTGGTTACTGATGACAATAATTGACAAATTAGTCTATCATGGCAATTTAACTATCTAAAGATGCAATCAGACTAAGACAATAATTTTACCAAATAAAACAATGGTGTGATGTTGGCAAGGGGTAGATTAGATGATAATTTCCATCCATGAGTTCCAACAATCATCGTAATCCTTTTCGTACCTGAAATTTCAACACAAACATGCATTATTAGCACAAATTATAGCTCTAAACACTAAACACTGGCTAAGATAGAACTTGCTACTTGAACACAATAAGCACGCATACGAAAACAAAAAGAATCATCTAATCTACTTGCACTCAAAAATAAATTACATCTGAAATATTTGTTTGTTCGTGAAGGTTATATATATAGTAATTTTTACCACAAAGGTTTTTTCAAAATTAGGTGAACTCTATCCTTATCTTATTTTAATTATATTAATTATATTAATTTTAGTCTTCGTGAAATACTATTGATGGATAATAACTCTTAATTAGTTTTCTTAATATTGAGTGGTTTATAAAATTTAAGACTCTCGAAAGTCATTCGCAAAAGTCATTCGAAAGTCATTCGAAAAAAGCTTCCTTTAATAATATAGATAGATAATATATTGACTAGTTTGAAAGCCCGTGCGTTGCACGGGGTAAGTACCGTAGTTATAATGAGAAAAATGTAAGTTTAATGTCCTATATCTAACCATTTGTCTACATATGATTATACTACCTCTTTAAAAAAAAAGATAAAAAAATACATGAAATAATTTGTCTTTGAAGCGGGAAACACCCGTTTAGTGTTTTTTCATAATAAAATCACTCTTAAATTCCTTATGCTTATGGAGTTATGGGTACCCGTACAAGTTTTGAAGAACCTTCTGCACTTCTCTTGCCCTCTCCCTTTTATTAAATTTTATTAAATTTGGCAACATGTGATCTAAAGGTTCCCAATTATGATGCAGTTTATTGGTATTACACTTTGTGTTGATCCTTCAAACATTAAGCCTCTCTACTGAAGTGGCTTGGCATTTGAATCTCCTTCCGAAGAACCTTGCTGGTTTTGAATGTGCTCTCAAATATAACCCTTATAACAAGGATATTTCCCAGGAGCTACCAGTTTGTGGTTAGCTGTTTAGATATTAACCCCAATAGAAAATGGAAATCTCCTCAATTTGATCCTTTTAACATTGAAGGAAAGGAAAGAAGCCCTTGTTGTCTTCGGCTTCGTTTGATGATTGTGTTCATACTAGTTTACTCGAGGTGCCTATGGATTATGAGACTAGCATTGCGCCCTGCGAGGCCGTGAATGATATCGTCTCCTCTGCTCAAAATCTTCTCAATTCAACTTTACTAACAATAGGAAACCTGGTAATAAATTAAATCTATCGCCTCACGATTATGAGAATTTAATGAAGGACAAAAATTTAAAGTTCTTTTCACCCGAGATCCCTATCTTACATGAAGGTCCGTCCCCTTATCTCTAAAACTATCTATACGGGAAGTCCCTTGGAAAAAAATTCAAGGAAAGCATATGTTCCAACTTCTTCTCTTTTGGCGGAGAACCTTTATAAAAATATTAATATCAAGCAGACTGAGGGTGATGTGCTGGTTCGAGAGAAGGGGCTGGTTCACGAGGAGGTCATTTTCGAGGTTGATAAGAAAAATTTACGACTCTTCCCATGTTTGCAAAGTCTCAATGGTCGAGTTTAAATTTGTCGCGGTCATGAATCAGTTGCATAGAAAATGTTGGCATAATGAGGATTGTCCCTAAGGAAAAGTAGAACGTGTCGAGCTTTCACTACTTCGAAGAAAAGATCTTTGATTTTCGTCGACGTTTCAACTTCTTTTTGCAGATTTACCCACTATATCGCAATGGTTACTAAGACCAAGAGAAAGGGGTTTCACTCAATTGAATTTGATGACCAAAACCATTCACCTTCTAAAAAAGTCGTATTTTCTCTTGTGTTGCGAATTTCAGTACCTTCTATTATGTTGTATTAAGTATTTCAGGGGTTCAAATCCCCCTTGGTTTGTAAAATGACACAATGTCATAGTTATTTTATTTTATGAAAGTTAATCGTTGTCAAAAACTAACTGAATGCAAAAAAAAAATATCTTACATTACACAAATTCTTGTTTCACATGGGTCGATCCCGTTCGCAAAAGAGCAAGTGAGTCTCCCCACTTGCTCTTTTGTGGAGGGACTCGACCCGTCTAAAACAATAAGACGAGTCTCCCCGTTTGAAGCAAGACCAACTGTTTACATTATTAGACAAGGAAAAAAAAGAAAGATTAGGAGATCTAAGTCCAATTATCCCCTATATATTAAAACCCAATCATTTCCTTCATCCTCATGAAGCCACGTCAACAAAAGAAACTTCTTTTTTTCTTTTTTTTTATTTAATTCACCACATAAAAATTGTTTTACAGTACACCATTAAAAACTAAAATTAACAAAATTGCACATGAATGAGATTGTTTTTTTTAATGTAACATCAATGTGAGAATTATCAATACTTATATTTAAATTTTAATTAACAAAATTTTTCAGAAATTATCTACTTATATACTTATAAAAACTAATAGGAAAAAAAATCAGTAACTCTCATGTGCGACGGTCTCATTCCGTGCTTTTTTGCAAAATGTGACCATTTTGTGGTCAATAGTGACCACTTTTTGTTAAATAGTGACCACCTTGAAAATAAAAGTCATTTTTAGTCACTATTTATTAAAAAATGGTAACTATTTGTCAAAAAGTGGTAACTGTTAATTGGTCGCACCATGCGATAGTCTTACAGGAGAATTTGCGAAACAAATTAGTTATATTTGCACGAAAAACGACACAAAGCTTAAATATTTTTAATCGATAACTTTTATAAATAAAATGTATGTAAAAAATTTAAATATTGTAAAATAGAAAATTGAGAACCAATAAAAATAAACACGGTGTATTAACATAACTCTCAAAAATTTTCAGATGAAGCAAAAAAATAATATTAAAAGACACTTTAATTGAAATAATAAATAACTATTTACAAAAAATGGAAATTATTTAAATCCTATTTAAAAATGCAAATCTATTAATTACCCTACCTATCAATAAATGAGTACCCATAAATACACTCGGAAAGTAGTGGGACACATTTTCTTTGCATATAGACAAAATCAGGGGGCTCATAGTTGTTCAAATTAGAGTGTCCATGTACATTTTGTAGTGTATCATAACCTTAATAATTAAGTAAATAAAACATACCTTAACCCAAAAGTGTAATCGTTTCGTTAAATAATACTGTTAAACTAATTTTGTAGACTACGTGTATCACGATTAAAGAACGAATAAGCATAAACACAAATAGTAGCACTGACTAGATTTAAGAATCATGAAGGTTATGTGACTGAAGTGATTGAATCCCACGCTATTACTCTTATATTAACCCACGCTATTACAACAGTTTTTTTTCTTCTTCTTCAATACCTATATGGGAATAAAAGTAATGGCGGAACCCACTTTTTTTCTCCATTACTTTCATTTACAATTTAGACTTTAGAGTTTTTATGTGTATCTTTATTTTTTTTAATATTTATTTTGGCTATATTTTTTTAGTAACTCTCCTATGCGACGGTCTCATTCCCCACTTTTTTGCAAAATGTGACTACCTTGATAATAAATATCATTTTCAAGTCATAAAAGATGGTTACTGTTTATTAATAAATGGTCACTATTTATCAAAAAGTGGTTACATTTAACCCGTCGCATATGCGACGGTTGTAAACAAGAATTTGTGATATTTTTTATTTTGGCTTCTCCATAAATTTCATTTGTCTTATATAACTAATTTGGAGTAATTAAAGACTTGGTCAAATAAACCCAAACTCGAAAAACCGATTGAAATATTTGGGGACTTTTTGTGTGACACATGTTTTCATATCAGTTGTAATTATTTTATCATATATTGTAACCATTTTTAAGTAGTATCCAACTTTATAGTATACGTACACCTTTTATTACTTTTTGTACAAATTTTCATCAGTTTATATTTAGTTTTTAAATAAGTAAAATTGTAAAGTCATTTTACACTAATTTAATGTAAAAGCGCCTTACACAAGAATTATTATTCGTAAAATATATTTGAGTAATTTCATAAATTCCACCCAATTATATCATGTATGTTTCGTTAATAATATCTTTACTATTTTACATAAAAACATCTCCGTGTAATTTTACACTTTACACGGGGTTAAAACTAATTCGAATGTTATTCCTCTTTCCTTAGCCCACCTTGCGTCATAAACATACGCATCTTTTGAGCATATAAACCATAATACCATATATATCTCTCAAGTCTCTCACCCCCTGAATTTCTGTCCTTCTCTTCACATACCAAGATTACCAACAAACCCATAACTGGAACTGGAACTGGAACTGCATCATAACATTCACTTCCTTCTCTTTTTGCACAATTCGTTCATATTTCTCTTCTCTTCTTATGAGGTCAGCACTATTACTATCACATCATACAGTTTTCTCATTCATTCTATCTCTCCCCACCTTTAATAATTATACTCTACATTACATCTTCAATATCATACATATCTTATAACTTATAATAACACCAACCAGGAATTAAATAATTATATTTCTGCAGATACCCAATTTGGGAATTAACTAGGCTTAAACTCAGATCTATTACATGTAACCTCTTTATTTAATTGTATTTTTATGCATTAATTTAATATATTCTTCTTTTGCATTGATTTTTTTGATCTGTTTAATCTGCTGTTTATAACAGGAGTATCTGATTCTGGGTTTGATCACTAAAGAAGAAATCTTTTGTGGGTTTAATTTAAATTTGTGTGATTTATACTGTTTATAGATTAATTTGGGTGATGGATTTAGATGATGTGAGAGGAATTCTGTGGAATTCAGGGGTTGATATATGGGGTTTGATAGAATCTGCTATAAAGGTTGCATCTTTAGATTATGGTGATGAACTTATAACTCATAGAGATAGTATTGTTGCCAAACTATACACAAATTGTCCCAATTGTGATACTGTGAGTAGAGTCACAACCTCTAGTGGCAATGGGTTTATGCCCAATGCCGCCGTGAAGGCGGTTTTTGGGGCCGAGGAGGAGGAGGAGGATAAGGAGGAGGTGGTGGCGAAGGAAGAGGAGGAGGAGGAAGAGGGGGAGCATCACAAGGAGTTGGAGCAAAGGGTTGTTGATGAAGATGATGGATTTGAGTATGATGAGGAAACTCGAATTTTTTCTATTAAAGAACAACTTGAAGATCCTAACCAGGTTGCTGTTTTGTTTGTGTTGCCTCATTTGTTTCATGTAGTATTGTTCTTCCTGGTTGACTTTTCAGGTTTAAAACTTTAAGTGTCAAAACGTTAATAAAATTAGGATGTTTTACTGAAATATACACAATTGCTAACTAAAAAGTGTTCACAAATTTGTTTAGCTACTAAAACGTTTTTTGTCTGTATTCATTTGTGAGGAGTATTTTGAGTAAATGTAAAAAATCAGTTTAGACACAGGAAGTACACAAATTCTCAATTAAGACGGATACTATCCGTCTTAAGCTTTTGACAAGTCAAATAGCTACCACTTTCACAGTTCATACAAAAATAAGATGCCTCGATATTAGCAAACAACTTGTCTTTATCTATGCAAGTGGCAAGTATTTGGCTCGTTGTAATCTTAAGACGGGTATATCCGTCTTAAGAGAGACTTATTGGAGGAAATGCTCCGTAATATCTAAGTTAAGGGTTATCTTGGTGACCGCTTAAAGTCAGGCTAGAAGAACATTGTGAAAGAAAGGAATTATTAGTTTGTTGGTTTTCAATCATTTATGTTTAACAGTTGTGAAAAAATTGATGTTGTTTTTCGGTTTTGCAATTTTAGACTGATGATTCACTAGTTGATTTGCTTCAAACTTTAGCTGATATGGATATTACCTTCAAAGCTCTCAAGGTTAGCTCTCTATATATGATTAAGCTAGTTACTACTCCATAGCGATCAAACTTTTAGTCCCTTATGAATTGTATTTGGAGAAATCTTCTTTATATGGTTATTGATTGGTTTGAAGGAAACTGATATTGGGAGGCACGTAAATCGATTGAGAAAGCACCCATCGAACGATGTTAGGCAATTGGTTAAACTACTCGTCAGGTTTGTTCAGTTCATTCCCAAGTTATACTACATCTTAAACAAGTGAGCGATTGACTATGGACGAATTGTTGATTTGGATTGCTTTATGTTTGTTTTATTGGTAGGAAATGGAAGGATTTAGTTGATGAATGGGTTAAGGCAAATACATCTGGTGGAATTCCTTCCTCCTCCAATCTCATTGGTCATTTTCTTCTTTCTTTTGGTTTCATTTTAAATTGGATTTGCGTAATCATACTTATGTATGTAATAAAAAAAAAATTGCTACTTGGCCCTGAATCAGTTTGGTTTCTTTGTAATGTATGAATGTAAATTAATGGATTCAGCTGATGGAGATTCGCCATATTCGCCACAGCAGAACATTTCCAAGAATCATCTGAATCAGGTATAATATTCTTTTGCTATGTAGCAGTATGGCCTAGGACGAATATGAATATACTGAAAAACCTTTGACCTTACTTTCTTTAAGTCTCTATGTAGTTCAAAAACCATAATCCATAGCCTGAATGGTCCCGCAAATGGCGGGGTATAGGTGGTTGATATATACACCTTTACCCTATGGCCTATGTTAAACTACAATGGGACGGTTCTTCCATGTGATTTATGATAAAAAATTATTCGAAAATTGCATTGAATGACCGCTACATCACAATATAAAGAGGAACCGTCAGTTTAGTGAGCGTATTTTACTTTATTCCGTTATAGTATTTGGCCTCATTGGAAACGAGAATTGCTCTAAAATTTGTGCATTGGTAATTTGGTATATTTCTTTTCAGGTTCCTGATTTTGGCTACTCACCAAATCCACACAGTGGAAGTTCCAGATCAGATAAGTCGGAATATAAGCCTAAAGCTGTCGCGACTCACACCCCTCCTCCACAAAGAGCCCCACCGGTTAAACAAACACCAGCTCTTCAACCCAATGTACACCCTTCAAAATCCCAGTATTTCATATTGCGCTGTGTTAGCATTTTCGCAGTTCAAAATTTCTGAAAATGTTAAAATCCTATTCCCAGCACCATTTTGAAAATCATTAAATGGGTTTCTAGCCGATGAAATTTCAATGATTTGATCAAAATGTTTTCATCAACCAAAGATGTATTTCATGAAGAGGAATGCTCTGAAAGACTTGTAAATACTCCACGAAATACTATCATTTGCTGCCTACTGAACTTTGTGTGTTATTTTGAAAATTTAATGATCCAATTCTGATTGTGATATTCAGAGGCAGAAACAAGTAGCAGCTGATCCCGAGAGGCTGGCTTCTGCTAGGAAGCGGCTTCAGGAGAACTACCAAGAAGCGCAAAATGGTTTGATACTTTCCCTTTGTCATACCAAACTGAAAAAAGATCCGGGATACTTGTTTTCCACCTAGAAAAGTTCTATGATTTTCTTTTAAATCTGATGTTTTTGGTTATTTTGCAATTTTTGTTTCATATTTGTTGAAGCCAAAAAGCAACGAACTATCCAAGTGATGGACATCCACGAGCTACCGAAGGGTAAGGGCAAGAACTCCTTCATTGGAAAAAACAAAGGCGGTTTTCGGAGGCACTAGTGTCAGGCGATAAATGACATATATGAGATCCAAACCCTCTTACAGTTGATCAGTCCCATAACAAACCGGTTTGAAATCATCAAATCGAAAAACAAAGCTTGAAAGAAATGAGTATGTTTTTTCGCCTCCATTGGTCATATTTGTTGTATACTAATGAAATAAAGTGAATTACGGGCTGACATAAGTACGGAATTTCTTGAACTTTCTTAGAAGTTCAGATAAATTTTGGCGGTAAAATTAAGGTTATTTTTAGACTTGGTAGGCTATCATGTTGCCCTAAGTTGTGTAAAATGATGATGGAAGTCGGAGAGAATTGAATGTACAATTATGCATTTATGCTCCCCTGGTGAGAGGATAGTAATGTGAGCACGTAATTCGATCGACGTAATTCTTGAATGTAGTTTCACTTTGAATCACATTGAGTGATTCAGAAACAAATTCATTGTGTCTAAATATAGGTGCGATAATGTGTCATTTGACTACCTTACCTTGCCATTTATAGGAACCCTTGAGACAGCCGATAACTCAATTCTTGAATGAGAATTATGAGTTGGTAAAAAACACTCCGGTAAGAATGCATGTATTTGCCTCTCTTACCTCACTATGTAGAGGATCTTGTAGTGCTATAGTAATGTTCTTGTAGAAAAAACATGAGCGAGGTCCAAAACACGGTCACGGACTTACCGTTGTGTATACCCGACTACTTGTGTCTTCAATACTGATCACCTGTCAAACCAGAGAAAGACGATAAGAGTTGACGTCAATATGATGCCATCCAATCGAAAAAGCCAAAGAGAGATCATTCTTAAGAGCTTTGGTTTAAGCATGCCATGCTGCATCACATAAGTACGGAATTAGATCCGGGAAAAAATCCCCAACGCCGTCACCCTCATTAGCTGATTCAATGAGGTCCGATTCCCAAGTTGGAGTTTTTATCTTCTTGTAGAGCGAGGCTTTAGTACTAGTCCTAATATCATCCTCAGTGCAGATTAATACTAGAGCTTCGCTAGATCTTTTTTTCCGAAAGATAGCATTATATCTAGAAACCCATAACCCCAAATAACACCCACGAACAAAGCGACCGGATCTGCCGAGTTAGATTTCTTAAAGAGAAGTGAAATCCCAGTAATGATCCAACGCTGAATAGGAAGATTATTACCCATCTTACTATTGATTCCAAGATAAGATTCAAACCAAATTCATTTTGCAAATTCACAATTATTATGAAATAAATGTTCGAACATTTCTAAACCGGGAGAAATGCCACAACAAAGATTTTCCATTTTCTGAATACATCCAACTTCAATAGTCTCTTTTTACAGAAGGAAACACAAACATCATCAAGAGATAGGATTAATGTTACAGTCAGGAGAATCATAGGCTGAATCTCTACTTGGGCCTTGGGGTATTTCATATAGTTAATGGATTAGGAAACCAAATAGGTCGGGTATGGATCCAATTATTGTAGACCCTGTAGTTTCTTGGTCGGGTAAGGGTCCAAGGTCAGGTTGACGGATCCGGTCCAAGTCTCACTGGACCCGACCCGTTGCCATCTCTAGTAGTTTCCCCTCTAACCTCATCCTCCCTTTCTCATCAAATCTGATTTAAGAAAAAAATTCGATTCCCACTCTTTCTCGATCTGCTTCTCTTGTATTTCACCATTTTCATCATTAATTTCATTCTTGCAATTTTAGTAGTTTTGGACATAAATTTTGTAAGTAATCTTCATTTGATAAGCTTAGAATCTCTTCTTTGGTATTTTTGTGATGTAGTTTCTGGTTTTTTTCGCGTGTTTTTTTATTTAGAAAAACGGTTTTAGAAAAAGCTACGTAAATCTTCGATTAAGGCAAAACAAAATCCTAACTATATTATTTTTTCGAGCCCGTCGCAATGGTGATATTTTGGTATTCCATTGAATTGTCTAAATATTCATCATTGCTTGGTTGTGCTCGACAACTGGGTTACGTTTTGTCTAAATTACTCGTTTATGTTGAAAAATAGAGGTTTGTGTGCTTGCTTTTTGTTGGATCTTGTTGGAATTGTTGGTTGGGTATTTTTTGTTTCTTGTAAATTTTTTGTTGAATCTTGTAGGAATCGTTTCAGTAATGAAACTTTTGAAAACTCAATGGTTTACCAAAATATTACCATTATGACGAGCTCAAAAAAATAAAATAATAAATCTAGGCTTATTTCTTCTTAATTGGAGTCCGGGTGAAGATTTACGGAGCATTTTATAAAGCCGCTTTCATTTTACGCGGGAATTTTCGCATTTTAAAACCAATATTCGAAAACTCAATGGTATACGGAAAATTTACCATTCCGACGGGCTAAAAAAATTAATACATTTAGACTTTTTTCCGCCTTAATCGGACTCGAGTCGAAGAATTACGTGGCTAACTGTTGTTTCTTTTTTTTTTGTTTGAATGAAGTGTAACTTCATGCTTGATATAGTATAATTTCAAGTTAGATGGAGTATATTGTAACTTCAAGCCTGATTTGTGTAACTTTAATTAACAATCAGTGTGGCTTTATGTCTAGTTTGTGTAACGTTAAATAACAATCATTGTAATTTTAAGCCTATTTTATATAACTTTAATTCACAATCAGTATAACTTCAAGCTTATTTTGTGTTACCTTAAGTCACAAGCTCTTTAACTTCAAGTCTTCTTTGTTACACTAAAGTTAGATTAAAGTTACACAAAATAGACTTGAAGTTACATTAAAATTACAAAAAAATAAGTTTGAAGTTACACCAATGAATAATTAAAGTTACTCAAATCAGACTTGAAGTTACACTAATTATTACACTTAAAGCCCATTGAGTGTAGCTTTAATGTAATTTAGTGTAATTTCAAGTGTATGTAATGTAAGTATATTTCGCGTAACTTCAGTTTGAAAGGGTGTAATTTAAGAATAAATTGTGCGTAACTTCAGTTTTAAAAGGTGTAACTTTATCTTTTAAGGGGGGTAACTTTAAGTCGATATGATCTTTTTTGTTTTTTAATTAAATGTAACTTTCCAGCCAGATATAGTGTAACTTTAATTCAGACATGATGTAACTTCAATAAATTTTGTGTAACTTCACTTTTAAAGGGTATATCTTCAAATTTTAAAGGATGTAACTTCAAATGTTTTGTAACCACCACGTCATGCCCGAAACCTTTAAGCAAGACCTTCCGAGCATTGGGAAGTATTACGCCCCGATTTTTCCGAGGGTAAGATGTAATAAATTGAGTCTGTAAAACAAGTTTATCAATATAAATGAAAATAAAAAAAGGTTTACAAGTTCCAAAAGTCACAAGGTCTACAAATCCAAATACAATCACTCAAGTAAAAAACTCAAAACTATTGAAGACAAGTGATGACTCAAATCCCATCCATGCCCGAGCATCCAACCAACATGCATCCCGATCAATTTATGATGATCACCTATTAAAGTCTACTCGCCATACGTACGCCAGAAATATAGTATGGGTCGCGGTAGATAAAACAATAACGGTCAGTCACATGTACGTAACTATTCATATGAAATCACAATACAATCATCACACATATCTGGTACCATCAAGTAACGCACCATAGTGCTATCAAGAACCACACCGTACCACTAATCCCGATGCCATAATCAAGCATACCGACGTGTCCAGGGCACACCGTAAACACAATGGGCCTTTCCGCAGCAGGTCACCCCCAGACCCAGGTCATAACCACGTGCACTGTTTCCCACATGGCGGAAACCGTGAGGAGCGAGCCACAGAGTCTATGAAGCCGGTTTCCCGTACCCGCTCCATATAATAACACCTCCAATACACCATTATATCACAATCACAATCAATCACCCAAATACCAATAAACATGTGACAACCATATCATATCCACATCAATCAATCATATACACATAAACCGAGTAAGTTTAACCTATCTTTAGCAAAGCACAATCAACAAGCAATCTCAACAAATGAAGCTAGAAGCCCTCCTCTACAAACTCACCACCTACAATTACACAATAATAACAATTACTACTAATTACTACCAATTCCGTCTAATTTAGACGAACTACTTCTAGTTACAACCATTTCCCCCAATTCTAACACTAACAAGGTCAATAATCATAATTTAAGTCAAATTATCTCTAATCTCATACTAATAACCCATAACCCATAATCTTTATCACTTTTCCCCAATTTCTAGGTTATTCAACAACAGTTCTATCATCTATAACAATTTTTCCCAATTCAAATTCTACTATATCAACAATAATCTAACTCAATATAATCATTATAATCTAATCTAAATAATATATAACAATCTTATAACATAAATCTCAACCTAATAATCAATCTAATGACTAATCTCATGCTAATTAATCTAACCCTAACTTGAAAGATGATAAGATGAAATCACAAGAGTAAGGATGAAGATTACTTACAAAGATTGGAAAGGATAAGAAAAAGATCTAGAAGATTGAATTCCAAGAGAAGATTAAGGAGTAATTAGGGATTAATTAGGGAGATAATTGATATTTTATGTTACTAATGAAGAAGTATGAGGAAATAAGAAAGATAAACGCCTTATATATCAACTAGGTCCCACGCGAAAATAAAAAAAACTAATTATCTTTTTTCGACAATTACTCGGTCGAGTAACATCACACTCGACCGTGTAACACACACAAACGACTTAGTACCCAACGTACTCGACCGAGTAAAATCATATAGGAACTTTCCAACTTCGACCAAACAAGGCCACTCAACCGAGTAACCACCTTACTTGATCGAGTACCAACTTACTCGACCGAATCATAACCAGCTCGATCGAGTAGCACACTCACTCAGTCGAGTGAAAACTCAACTCGACCAAGCAAAGCCTCCACTCGGTCGAGTACACACCTTACTCGACCTATAATAATGCTATAGAATTAGTTAGAAAGTTGATACATTCATAAGTCAACAAACACATCTTAGGGGTTATTATCCATAAGTGATAAAAACACTAAAGGTTACTTTAAATTTTACATTCTCTCTTCTTTTCATTTGTAATGACCATCATTTCTAATTTGTTGTATTCAAATTTCCACAGCTCTCTTCAAAAGTATTTTATAAGTATATATGATTATGAAATAATATTTATATGTTTGAATTTATTTCTGTTTTATTTTCATAAAATCAACAATATAAATGCAACAAGTTTCATAAAATCAACAATATAAATGCAATATAAATTACAATGTTCTGCTAGGAGCCGCTTGTAATCTGAGTCCTAAATGAGTTGGGACTCGGGTAGTATTAGTCAGTCCTACAGGGTCACACACTAGATGAGTTTTGGGCAATATTATAATTAATATTGATTAATTATTAAAGGAATAAGAATAATATTTATTATTCTTATTATACTTTCCTAATCCTAGATGGTGTATGATTCCCTTGAACTCCCTATATAAAGATATATAGAGGGAGGTGTTTATGATGAGTTTTTCCAGAGAGCAAAATCTCAAGGGAAGTAAGAGGGAAGAAAATTGCCCATAAAGTTTGTACTAGCATACACACTCATATTGTGTAGATACCGGTAGAGGCGCAACACTTGGGGCGTTAGTGTGAGACGGTCTCACAGATTATATTATTATTCAAGAAACGGCGATTTGGGTTTTATTATACTTCTTTTTATTAGCATATTATTGGAGTTCTTCCGCATCCAAGTAAGTTTGCTAATCACCCTTTTGTTTAATCTTAATACTTAACAAGCATGAGATCTTGGGAATTCTGTAATTCAAATCTGTTGAAAATCGTCACAGATCCCTTCAGTGGTATCAGAGCGAACATGTATTGTTAAGTATTAGATTAAAAGGTTGCACCTTTAGATATAATTGTTGTATCTTTGTGTTTATTTTTGAGTTTCCAAATTGGAGTTTTGAATTGAATTAGTTCAATTGCATACAATTGTTGTATGTTGTTAAATATTAAATTTAGGGTTGTATCATGTTAGATTTTGTATTGTATCGTAATATTTGATATTATGATGAATTCCTTTAATTTGATTAGAAGGAACCCTAATTTAATTGATTTAAGAAAACCCCTAATTTATTGTTGGAAACCCAATTTTAAGATTGTCTTAAAATCCCAATTTGATTGGATCTAATTAGATTAGATATGTAACAAACCCTAATTTGATTAGGTGATTATATTGTTTAGTTACGTGTGTAATGCTCTAATTTGATTAAAGCAAAATTACTGTTCACGGTTACTATTCACGCGCGTTCCGGTAAGTTACTGTTCATCAGTTTTGATTGTCGGATTTTGGCTTAAAAATGGTGTTTTTCGAGTGTAAATAACGTTCTAAACAAGACTGCAAAGCAGGGTCGACGTTTTTAAGTCAAATTCTGACGTTTGTTAGACTTTCAGGTGCTTTTTAATTTAAAATTATGATTTTTGTTTTTTCATAATCGGTTTTGTGATTTAATCAATTTGATTGATTGATTCATTGTTATAATGGTTTTATTAATTTAATTTTGAATTTTTATTAGTTTTATGCATAGTATGATATGATCATGATACCTATGTTATTACGTTTTTGCATAAGATGTTCAAAAACTACAATTTTGAATTGTTGACGATTATGAATCGTTTTTGGAGTTCTTAACATGACTTGTTCTATCTTACAATTGCTTGTATATTACATTTGTATAATGTGATGTTTAAGGATTAATTAAAGCTTTGTGTGTAAATTAGAACGGCTAGGTTCCCTTATACCATTTTCCGTAAGAGAACTAGCGTCATGCTTAGGACCTTTGTCATGTTTGACTCCACCTTCCCTCAATTAAAATATTAAGTAATGTCCTTCCAAATTAACGACTGTAAAAACTTATATCGTTGGAAGTATTGTCTGCCAAAGTAGAGTACTCTTTCTATGTAAGCTGAGCAGGTGGGTAACAGTTATCCACACGTGAGATTTGGTACACTTAACAAAGTTATCAAAACAGTTTTGGACTTTGGGGCAAATAGTCAAGTCACATAAGATGTTACATGACGACTAGGAGTCGCATTTGATGCGATTGACATTTGATGGCTACCTTGATATGTGTAATTTGGGCGATGAGCCAAAGCTCACTCACGTTATATATGATTAGGGATCCTAGAATACTATGCACATATGAGGATTATGTGTGTAGTAATTTTATCTTAAAATTATTTAAGAATGTCGTGCAAATTGTGTGTCTTAAATCGGTTAAGATCATTACAGTTTATTAATATATTGATTTAGTTTTGCATATGTTGATAGTTGTAAGATGTCATTATTGTCATGTTTTTCAAATGAGTTTGAATTGTTCAAATTCATAGATTGGTTACTTTGAGAATTGTTCTCAATTATGCAAAGTGAGGTTTATCTTCAAAAGAGAATTTCTAGCAAACCATATTAAATGCTAATGTATAGTTTAGACTATATAGCGAAAGTCATAAAGATGACAATTCATACCATATATGTCGATTGTCTAAAATAATGGAATTGTTCCCGCTTAGTGAGAAAAATATGTGAGATGATCCAGTTACTTCATTCGTCATTATTATGACATAATTATATTGATAATTTTTGAGTAATTGGATATCCTTATTATCAAAGGTTGATGACTGAAATTTTTTAAGTTATATCTTAAGTTACAGTCAGTTCAATATGAATTGGGCACGTAAATTAAGCAAATTTCTCACTTAGTGACATAAGACACTCGAGTGTTGTATCAAGAAGATTCAGAAACTAATGTTCTATGAGTTCATTAGCAAAGAGGCTTTCAGATATGAGCTTAGACACTGATAATGGTAAAGGGAAGGACAATCGTTGTCTAGGCCTACCTTAAGATCAATGTCTATAGGTATGGAAATCGTTTAGTAATTACCGTCATTAATGTAATGACAAATAGCATTGGAAAGGTAGCTCATAGAAGTGTCTCGAAGATCTGCGAAAGTTATTGAAGTATGACTTCAAACTGGAATTGCATGTTATTGAAGTAAAAGTTACTAAGAATATTCTATTATAAGGTATAAGATACCAAAGATGGTATTTACATAATGATGTAATGACCTGTGGTAGTAGAGACATGGTAAGGAATATGATAAATGTACGTGTATAATGAACAAATGTTGTTGCATTTTGCGTATAATTTATTTATTTGAATGTTATATTGTTCAAAACTAGATTTGAATAAAATTTATTCCATACAATGTCATTAGTAGAATGTTAATTATTTTCATGTTTAAACATAAATTGAATTAATATTTTATAAAGAACAAATGTTGTTCTTTTTCTGGTTAAGACAATTTTAGTTTTGTTCAATCTAATCTATAACATGTAATGCAAAGGGTTCAAGTCTTATGACCCAAGTTTCAAACGCTTACAACAATGCCTTTTGAGCCATGAAACGAGAAACACGTGTAGAAGTTTCATGATGATGGATTTCTAGGCCTTATTGATTTGGTTCAGTTAAGGCAAGTGTAGCTTGTTTATATGCTAAAAGGATTTAAGGTGCTCTAACTAGTTGTAGTAAGAGGGCGACCAACTAGTTTGATCACACATATTCAGATATGTGTGGGTTGGATAAGTCATGTTGCTAAGGTATGAGATTATAATACTTCAATGTAATTACTATTTTCAGTAATTATGCATATGTTCATATGATGGAACATAAAGTCTGATTATTTTAAAAGTTTGAAATAGAATCAGATTGAAGTAAGAGATCAACTTAGGAAGTCGATCAACATTGTTCGATTTGATCGAAATGGGAGGCTTGAATCAAGTGTATATGACCATCATAATAGGAATGAAATTGTTTCACTACTAGACTTAAAGAGACAGTGTAAGTTTCACTATAAGAATATTAGAGAAAATTTGTTTTCCTTAAAAGACATCACAAGCTAAGTTAGTTTGAGGTCTTTTGGGAATGTCCGTAAGACATAACCATGCGGGTTAGCCCCAAATGGGAAATATCATACTATTTATATATGATGATGACCGCTTTCTTAGTATTTGTGAAATGTTATGTCTTATAAGAGAATAAGAACTTTATTTTGATATGGTTCTATCTATGATGAGTCATGCAGATCTCGTTATTTTGAAGTTATGCGCTCTAAAGTATCTTGGTACACAGTTTTGAAATTGTTTCTATCTAGGTCAATGAAAATATAATACATATAAGATATGTGCTTGGAATTGTTCCTATAATATTTCATTGATATTTGAGACTTTTAAAATGTTAAGAAAACAATTTTCTGAAATTTAGTCTCGAATGTCTTACATATACTTTACGGGGTATTCTAAGATAGAATATCAAATCTGCCCTTCATTCTAGAACAAAGTGTTTGTCACTTGGAATGATTCTTTAATGAGAATTGTGTCTCTAAAGAAATAATAGGAGTAGAATAATCCTGGAAAGATGAAGAATCGCACGATTCTTCTTCAAATGTTGAAGGAGATAGGTAAAATCCATGAAGATTCATGGATGTATCACTTGTGATTAAGCCCCACATAAGTTTGACTTTTAAAGGAAGCAATGATAGGCTCTAACTCTAAAAGCGTAAAGTGGCTTGAGGCCATGAATCCAAAATGGTTTCATGTATCATTACAATTTACAAAGTATGGACTTTGATTGATACACACGGTGGTGTCACAACCATATAGTGTTTGGATTCTCCTAGCAAATGTCATTATTCATGAGATGAGTTTGACAGGAGGCGTACATGAATAATATAGTTTTCCTTAAATGAGAAAGTTTGTCATTATTATTGAGCGCTAGGTAAATGAGAAAGTTTTAAAGGTTTATATATAGACCAAAACCAGTGTCCAAAGGTTGGAATCATCGATCTTAACAAAGTAATTCAAAATGGTTTTGATTTCTTTGAGATGATGATAGTATTGTGCGTACAAGAAAACTAGTGAGAGTAAACTCTCTTTTGTGATTTGGTATGTATTTGACATATGTTTTCAAGAAACGATATTTTGTTGTCTCGTGGAGACTTATTAGCAAAGATGTTGTGTGACACCCTCAAATTTGCGGAAAGGAAAAAAAATAATTTAACTAAATAAAATATGAGAATACATAACGAAGGTGTCATAAATAAAAAGGGTTCATTACAAAACGGAAATAATATTACAAAAGAAATATACAAGACGGGAGACATATCTCCCGTATAAATACGGAAATAAAAAGAGTATATAATAATATACAATCTAAGAACCGAATATAGGTCCAAGGTAAATACTTCGCCCGCTAGCTCGTCAATGTACCCAATGTATGCATCACAAACCTGCCAACCGCATTAAATATAAACACGGAAGCCACAGTCAGTGGGGAGTAACTCCGAGTTCTCCCAGCCGCGAAATGTCGAGTTTAATTAAACATGAATAACATAAAAGCAATGTATATGGAAAATACAAAACCTTAACATATAATATGCTTTTTCATGTTATGAAACAAATAACTAACATATAACCTATCATATGAAAGCTATCATGTGAATCCGATAATAAAATATAACTCGAGGTAGGGAAGCTGGTATGCTGGCTCAGCGGTTACCATGTAACATGGCCCTGATACACTCAAACCCTAATCAGCACGTAATCATGTGAATCAGTTAACAATCGGTAATCCAAACTCTATCAATCCTAGCCGGCTTGCATCTCACCTTCTAGAACTCATAGAATCATACAAACATGAAAGACCAATACGTCTACAAACAGGCATAAGTTCCTAGTACCGTCAATAGTCGACTCTGTAACTCGAGGCTATACCACAAGGTAGGAAAACATCCTAGTCCTAGACTGATCAGACCTAGCGACAACAGCTATTCCATTCCCCGTCCCATGACATAACCGTACATGAGAAACTCTACTAGGCGACCCCCTAAGCAGAGATGGCTAGTACTTAAGCTTGCTCCATTCCCAAAGTGGAACTCTTAGGCAGCCATGCCCCGACTTGGAGATAAGCCCCCCAGGCCGTGACACAAAAGTTATCAAGCAGTGAACTCCATATGCTCGTTAAAGATATTACGGCCTATCAATGTCATGGTCCAAGATACTCATTTAGAATTAGAATGGTCAAGACGCCATATACTCATAATTCTCTATGGGTACTTAGTCAACACGACACCAACCATATAATTAAACAGTCACGGGAAAACTTCCTATCATTGGACTAATTGCTATAACTCAATATTCCAATATCAGATCGCTCATATCTCCGAAGGCT